>CM062292.1:472092022-472292022 GCA_031216915.1 Pictodentalium vernedei | reverse complement strand
ACAGGATTTCTAGTATTAACTGTATCTGTTATCAACATGTTCCGTATTTTAATAAATTTTTATTATACATTGTGGGCAGTTGACTTGTTCTGTTTGGAAATTCTTTTGCTCAGATATCCTTTTCTAGGAAAGATTTCAAATCTGTTTTGGGCTACCTTTCCTACAGGGCCTACCCTTTCAATAAAAATATTCTCTGTACATTTCTCTCCAAAATACCACTTTCAGAATCATCACAGTCTTACATTATTGACAACAAAAAATAAACAACTGTGTTCAAGAAAAGACGTGACCATCATGAAATGATACATTATAAGATATCTCCGCCAACATGTATGGTATATGGAGATGTAACACCTGGATGTCGGTTTTTAAACACCGAGCAACAGGTGGGGTGTTTAAATGAAACATCCAGGTACTAAATCTCCATATACCATACATGTTGGCAGAGACAGCGTTTCTATTCCATTTGAAACACAATACAAACATAGTGGAAATAAATTTCTGGACGCATTTCTCAGCTCCACGATCATTTGGACCAAATTCGTGATAACTATTTTGTTTTTATAATCGCAGAAGACAACAGATAGAGTTACATCCCTTGGGTCATTAAAGAAACGAGTAAACAGTATTTTGTTCACATATCGTCCCCACTGGCACATGGAACACACTGGTACTCAGGGGACGAATTATTTGCTCTTATTTTATTTTTATGATTGAATTGTCGGAAGTCTGATGATATTTGTGACTATTTTCGGTTTTTTTAGTTCGAGTTTTATAATGAGGCGAGCGGAAGCGAAAAGCTTTCATTGAAGCCATATACCCCCGATATTTCGCGTGCGCTTATATCCTGGATGTTGCACGCTCTCATATACCTTGGATGTTGGGTGCACCCTTTGTATCCATGGCTATTTATCAAAGGCATTCTGACCAATCAAAAGACTGAATTTATCGGGATATATGGACAATATTCTTTATATCGTAGTTGATGACTCCAACCTAAAATTATCCAATTATGCACTTATCCAATTACGCACTTCGCTGGCAGTTTATAGAGCGTATTCATTCAATTCATATTTAATTTCCAACTCGTTCACGTATTATTTATATTCCACATTACGTGTAGTCACTGTATAATATACGGGTGATGACTGTATAATATACGGGTTCAATGCACTAATAGAGTATGGACGAATTCAGTACAAACAACCTCATTCCAACAGTTGAACGCGACAAACTGTAGTACTGAAATGCTTAACCGGATAACCGGTTTGAAACCGGTTACCTACCTAACCGATTAAAAAACGTCAACCGGTTATCTAAAATATCGATAGTGATCATTATTCCACGGTTAAAACGTAGTAAATCTGCCGCTTCTCCTTTGGGATAGATTACACCTCGAAGCAGCGCTGTATATATTGAGAAATAATCGTCTTTGGCGTTCAAGACTTCGTTAATGATCGGCAATTTCCGTGAGTACTAAGTAACCGCAGAAACTATTCCGCAGTATGTATACAAACGAACGTTGTCGAGTACTCGACAACGTTTGTTTGTATACACACTACGGAATAGTTTCTGAGAATACTGCTTTCCAATTCCTATAGTTTTGATCCCAGATTCGGTGAAATAATGGCTACGGTTAACCGTATATTATCCGGTTATAGCTCTCGGTTAGTCGGTTGTGAAAATGGACCTTATTTTCAGATGCATCATGTGAGGACGTGATACCACACCTGGAATTTGGAAAAAAACATTTGAAAATCCTGTTACCTGTACTTGGGAATTGGACCGGGATTTTCATTCATTGTTGTCGATACTTATAACTTTTTTATTTTAAAGTGAGAAATTGTGTCCTTTAGCCATACCATATCACGTTATACGCGAAGTCCCATACGTCCATCGCCCGTGGATGAGGCCTACCCGGGGGGGGGGGGGGGGAGAAAAGATAAAATCAGCTGTAACTAATGAACTAATTCCAGCACAGTAGTGTGGTTGGTGTCAAAATGACGGGTATAGGGCGTACTTTACGATACACTATAATTAGATGTTATGCCGTGCTTAGAAACAAACATTTGAGATCAAAACATGAATAATCGACGCGACTCTCGCGCATTAAAACGCATCAAATGATGTTGTTTGGCGGTGACACGCACTCATTTTTGTTCAAGTCGATCACAAAATCATTCGAAAAAAGATTGGGACAGAATGGGAAAGATCTGGGTATTTTAAATACAGACTCTATTTATTTATTTATTTAGTTGGGTTTAACGACACTTTAACAGCCGGGGTCATATCGTGTGGGTGGCTGTTTTACGGGCGGACGAAGCCGGAGTACCCGGAGAGAATAACCGAGCAACGATGAGCAGCTGCCAGCTCCCCAACATCGTAACTCCTCAATGCAGCACAGGCAGGGTTAGATTGGTTGAAGACAAGCGCAACCATCGACGTGCAGTACGCCTTAGTACACGGCGTTATTGTGCCCCCACGTGGACAATAAGGGTTAAGTGCTTTGCCCAAGGACACAACGCGGGAGTCCGAATCGATCGCTCAGACGGACACCCATCCAAGGACTAACCGGGCTCGACGTTGCTTAACTTCGGTGATCTGACGAGAACCGGTTACCGCAACGCCACCGCGCTCCAGTACAACCTCTAGCCCGAGCCGTATTGACACATGCACTTACTGCGTATAAGTAGCACTAAATAAATCAAAGTTAATCTAATTTACCTAATTTTTGCACGAGAACAAAACCCCTATTATATGATGTATTCCATGTTACTAAACATTCATACAAAAATTTATTCAAATCAGAACTTTCATACATAAGTAGTTCTGTACAAAAATACTGATTGCACTAATTTCAGTACAAAATGACTGCCGGTGGCCATCTTGAATTTCTGACCGCACCCAAAAACACTCGTTCTCGTCCCACGGTGATAACAAAAATACCCAAGAAGTTTCGTAAAGATCGTTTCATAAATACGGCCTCCCGTCCGAGCCGTATTGAATTGTTGACGGACGGACAGACGGGCGATGGGTCATGACAAAACCTCAAATTTGACTACGTCAAAAGTTTAGCTAAAAATAATACACGAAATCGATGCTAGAGCGGCTGTATCCTCTCCTGGCTTCGTTGGGCATGTAAGATTAACCCTTTACCTAACCTGAAAAGCAGACGACACTTGCAAAAAAAATTCTTGAATAACTAATTTTTTTCATTTTTTGTCTCAAAAACATAGGTTATGACGAGCTCGTTCCAACGAGGGGTCATAACCTATGTTTTTGAGACAAAAAATGAAAAAATAATGAAAATTAATTGGCGATTTTTGAGAATAGCGCTGGCCGGTTTTGGCCGTTACGTTGGGTAAAGGGTTAACAATATTATCGAGAAGAGCAAAACACCGATATCTATAACCAGTTAAATAAAGAATTCTATAAAGCAATATGAAGATGCGGATACAATTACGAGGTATTCGACCAGAGATAATATACTCCGCCGACTCACTGAACTCGAAAAGTGCGTCAGACATCATTTTCATTCATTCGACACTATTTTCAGTGCGCCAATTATTTCCGCCAACGAAAGTGTATTTTTATCGATGACGAGATTGTGTCTAATAGTCAGGTTATCCACAGAAAGCGAAGCGATATGATGCTTGTATAAAAAACTAGATTTTTCCAATCAATTTTTATATTTTTGAGCTGGCATCGAATTATTAATCAGCCATCAGTCATGAACCCCGAGGTAAGTCAAGCAGTTACGTCTGTTTATTTTCAATGTTACAGGTTTTGCATAGAGAGTAATCGCTTGACTGGACTGGTTACGTGAAATAATTCATGAGAGGTGAGCCTCAGAGGGACGTTGTACAAACACGCTGGAAACTATGAGAAATAATAATTAAATTATGAAGTGACAATCGAAATTGGGTAGTTGTTAGCGAGTTTGGTATTGTTTGAAACTTCGAAGCGCCAATGCCATTCGTTGCCGATGTAAAAGGAATGGAAGTCCGTAGGAACGTTAGTCCCTCTGGACTATTATTCCGCGGAATTATAGTCCTAGGTCTAACATTTCTAGGAATAGTAGTCCGCCGAACTACTATTCCTAGAAATGTTAGACCTAGGACTATAATTCCGCGGAATAATAGTCCAGAGGGTCTAATTTTCCTACGGACTTCCATTCCTGTTACACCGGTTTCGTCAGATTCAAAGCCCATTTTCAATTTTAATTGAGAACGTACAATAATACAAGTTGTCGACAAAAAATAAAAAAATAACACAAGCGATTTACTATTTACTTTTAGTGAGCCTTTTTCATTTGTAGGGAACTGAGCGCGATTTTCTGAGCAACAGTTGGAGTTGAATGGGGCGGGTTGTCCCGGGGTGGGTTGTCCCAGGCTATTTGGGGCGGGTTGTCCCTGGGGAGGGTTGTCCCGTTCCCATGTTGACGCGAACAGCGATATTAGTTTATTTCCTAGATTTTTCCTTCACAAGTGCTCTGGCTCCAGTCTATGAACTATGTTTACCAGTGATACAATACAATGTCAGTAAAGACTGTCAGAATTACAGTATAGTGGCCAGCCAATTTTGTGATCCGGCGGGATCTCCTAAAATTAAAAAGGCTAAATACCAAAACCACACAGAACTCCCATTTAAATTACACTTTCTCGGTGTTTTGGTAAAAAATGTTTTATTTCCTGGATGCTTTGCAACCGGGATAGAACTGAATTCGTCTTCAAACTAGTCAATGTCGCTCTCGTTTGACCAACATATGGTGGTTGGGACTCTGATATTTCGTATTTTTCTCCAACAATGACGTAAAAGCCTAAAATACCAACCTCCCCAGAACCGACCTCTAAATAACATTTGCACAGAGAAAGTAGTTCATTTCTACTAATTCTAGTTCGTTTTAGCATTCAAAAGGAAACTGAAATTGAATTTATTACAAAATGTGTAACTGCATTTCTATCTGTCCATCCATCAGAGCATTGGACAACTTGTGCACTGGACGAATCGTACCCTGGACAATTTCTAACTTTTGCTTGACGATTCGTACACCAATGCCTGGACAATTTGTACCTTTTTCCGGGACAATCCGTACCCTCCTCTGGACAGTATCCGACAGTCCCTACCCACTCTGGACAGTTCGTATCCTCTTCTGCAAATTCATAGCCTGTTTAATTAACCCCCTCTAAAATAGTATACATGGAGATGGGGGTTGAGAGAGGATTATAAACGTGGAGAAAGAATAAAAAAAAGGTGACGACATTTCTGTTATTTTAAAAATACGCAAAATATCAAATTTCGTGACTAAAAGTAAAAAGCAAATAAAGATTCAACGTCACAACGGCAAAAAGAAAATGCTTTTTTGAGGGAGCTTAGAATTAAATTATTTAAATTATTAAGGCAGCACGCTCTATTGCTTATTATTTGGGGCGTCATAAAATTATTTACTGTTAGATCTTCATCAATTTAAAGAATTTTTGTGGCTTCATCAAAAAAATAGTGTTTTAACTGTAAAATTACATCCATTACTATCTACTATAAATTTTCTTTTTCCACGTTCGGACCCGACGTCGATGATACTAGAGATCGCGTTTTCACTTGTGCTGTTAAGCAATGGTTCACCCATTGAAGTTTGATTTTGATGCATAAATCTTTTTTTGATTGGTTATTTCATGCATATGTTTGTTTGTATTACTATCTCTCAGTCGACTTTTCATTTTCATTTCACTGAGCCAAAACATGAGTCAATAACATTTAAAAAGTTAATACATGAGACAGTTTACTGTTTAGTACCATTACTTGAGACAACCTGCACCTATAAAGGAGACCACTCATACCTTATTGCCAAGACAATATATGCAGTCTAATTGTGGTATGAGTTGTCCAAGAACCATCCATCACAGACAGCGTTTCTTTGCTTTTCATTTGCCCAGTTCTACATGTACATTTTCAGTAACTCGCAGCTGACTATTTTTACTCGAGTTGTGGCGAGGTCAAACTCGGCTTATAGTTTGTTGAATAGCGGGTGGGCTGGCGAGCGGGGATGGTAAACAATTCGTTTCCGGACGATAACTTGATAACGGTTCGACCCACGTTCATGAAACTTTATAGGTAGGTTGGCCTCGGTGAGAGGAAGAACCCTATTTATTTTGAACTCACCAGGTCAAAGGTCAAATTCACAGTGACCGTGAACATACTAAATCATAAATAATTGGTTTCCGGATGATAACTTGACTATGGTTGAACCCACATTCATGAAACCTCATATGTAGGTTGGCCTTCGTGAGAGGAAGAACCCTGTTTATTTTGGACTCGATAGGTCAAAGGTCAAGGTCACAGTGACCCTGAACACAGTAAATCAAAACAATTTATTTATTTAGAATCCAAAGTATGTTTTATCCTTTGAATACTCGCGAAGCGTCAACAAATATTTCGATATCATCCATGTTTTTGTCTAAATATAAAACAGTAAAAACAATAACCTGGTAATGGTGCCGAAACGAATATACTGTTTCATCGGTGTGGAATTTGGATCAATAAACTCTGCCTAAATGAAAGGAAATACGTATACTATCGAATGCAGCCGGTAATAAGAGCGAAAGCTTGATATATATTCCTATTTTCGAGTTTTGAGTTCTCATAAAAACTTGATGAGAACTTTTTCTATGGGATTGAATGGGAAGAATCTGAATGTAGAGGCGTAGCCACTGCGTTCAGATCGCTGAACAAGATCAAGACATTGTTCCTTGAAACCAATGTGTTAAATATCAGCAGTTGAAAAGGTTGACGGATGTTGAATGAAGTTATCTAACATGAAAAGCAGACGACACTTGTAAAAAAAATTCTTGAATAACTATTTTTTTTCATTTTTTGTCTCAAAAACATAGGTTATGACCCCTCGTTGGAACGAGCTCGTGCCAACGAGGGGTCATAACCTATGTTTTTGAGACAAAAAAATGAAAATATTTTGAAAATTAATTGGCGATTTTTGAGAATAGCGCTGGCCGGTTTTGACCATTACGTTGGATAAAGGGTTAAGCTCAAAATTAGTCGATTTTAGCAACAAAAAATGATCTAGTCAGCCCAATAATTCTGCGACCGTACATCGGACTGAGCCCGTTTTCGAACTCGACCAAGACATTGTTCCTTGAAACCCATGTGCCAAATATCTGTCAAATCGGTCGACGTTTCTTGAAGTATCAAGCTCAAAATTAGTAGATTTTAACAAAGGGCCATAACTCTTGTGAAAAAGCGTGGACACGCCATATTTTGCGTCATCGGGTGTTGCAGATGCATATCAAGCCACATACCAAATTTCAAAATCCGTCCAGAAATAACTATGTTTTTAGCAAAAAGGGAAGACGACCGGCCCTCGTCATACCAGTAGTCAAGGGGTTTTTTTTTTGGAAAACTCGATTAAAAATGGGAAACTTCTTGAAAAGAATTAAAGAAATATGTCTAATGATATCACACAAAATGAAGACAAATAGTCGGTTTATGCTTTTTAAAACTGGCAGCAATTGCTTATCAAATAATATTCCCGTCTTGCTTTTGTTAACGATTCCTCCATTTTCCTAACGCCCCAAGAGATTCATCAATTTTAAATAGCGAACCCGGAGCAGAAGACACTGATAAATTACCAAATAATGGCGACGTTATTTCGTACATCCGGTGACGGAACACCTCGGACGTTTTCACGGCGACATTAGTGTCATTAAATTGAGATACGTGCACCCCCTCCCCCTTATACATCTTGCAAGTATAAATATCTCGATATTAAAATGCCTTGCCTGATGTTCCCTATATGGGTTGGAGGGGAGGCATCTGCCACAGACACCCCCCCCCCCCCCCCTCGGCTACGCCACTGGCGCCACCGTTCCCCGACTTGGGCAATCGTGATTAAGTACCTTGCCCAATGACACAACGCAGTTACAGGCCTGGCATTTTCAGGAGAGCGATTTATTCGCACGCTTACTGCTCGCCTTAAAAAAAATTAAGGAGGGCGAAAACTAGTCCTCCAGGCCTTAGAAAATAATGATTATCATAACCGCCTATGCCTAAAACCCACATCTTTTAAGATCTCTGCTACATGTATGTTAGTGGTCTCTGTAAGACGGTCACACTGCCCCTCCCACATCTCCGGGCCTTGCCAAGGCCCGTAGGTATGGAAGGGGCAGTGTAGCCGTCTCATAGTGACTACCTCATTAGCAGCATCAAATAAAATGTACAAAGCCCACTTGGCAGAATTCATTAACAGTAAAACTTCATTTTGCTATCGCTTGCCTAGGCCATGCGAGGGGAGCGAGTTTTAGCCCTCCTGCATTTTAAAGAATGCCAGGCCTGCTGTTAACCCTGCTGGGGATCAAACCGTGGATCTCTCCGCTTGATGTTAGTAGTAGATCATGTACCCGATTCACCTACATTGGCTGGATCTCATGTGACGTCATAGGCACATGACCCAGTTACTTCATTTTTGGTTGCTATGGTAGCCCGCGTGAGCGCCATCTTGTGACATCATCTCCATAGTGATACGTGATCTTACTGTGCACACGCAGCGCGTTTTGTTAAGGTGAGACGAGTGTCCGTCGTCCATTTTGAATATCGGAGGCCGCCATCTTGGTTTCTGTGGCAGCACCTGCCTGGTTGTTGCTATGTGACCCAAAACCTTCTAATAGGAAAGTGGTGTGTTCGATGGGGGTGTGTGATTGAAAAGGAGTAAATTTAATTACAACAAACAACCCGACAATCCCTCTAAATAATCCAAAACTGTCGAGACGGACGGTGGATAAGTTCAAGTGAACTAGAATACATCAAATTACCACAAACATCCAGACAATCTCTCTAAACCATCAAAACAACTTTATTTGGCAAGGATTCCTCTATTTTTGGGCTTAAAAGAGTAGCATGCAGTGCTTTACGGTGTGCTTCCTGGTATGAGTAATTGTATTTGTTCGAATACTTTGTAGAATTACCTGAATAAATCCAACAATTATTTTACTAATGCGGATTTCCCACTAAATATTCGGTTTCTATCTGTTGTCCCCTAGAATTCTTCTTTTTGCCCAACAATAGACGCTTTCCTTTGTATAAGAGTAATTTTATTGGTTCGGATTTGACCCATAGTCTCGGTATTTTATCTATCCCGATCTATTCTGTGGCTTATCCTTCTATTTCCTGGCCTGTTTTGCTTTTCGCAGGTCCCATTTCTGCCTATCCCAACAGTCTATTTTGTCTTGGTTGTCTCTGTTTTTACCTCCCCTGTGTATAACGAAGTCCTCTATGATCCTCAAACCCAAAATACAATCAAGCGTGGGTAGGTATTATTCGAACAACTCGAATCTTATCGAACAAATAAGCTTTTGAGCAGTTACTGGAAAAGTCATTGCTCGAACAACTCAAATCCCATTAAGCAAAAGTTGTATAGCATGTACCCGATCGTGTCCCATTACCCGGAGCTTTGCCGGAGCAACTAGTGTTAAATTCCCATAGGAACCGGATCCATTTGCCGGAGCAGACATGAGTCGTGTTTTCCGCGTCATCCAGCTAGATCCGCCAAATGGTGTAGGTGCTGTATATTTAGTATGCTATGGCATGTATAGTGATATATGTACGCATGGCTCTATAGGTATATATTATGGGTAAGTGGTGGAAAGATGATGGGAAAATTGGGTTTTCTTGAAAGATTTTCCCGCGAAACGGTTGGCGTTGCTATTGACGTCGTGACGTCATGATACGCGCGCGACGTCATAGAGATGCTGACCGCTGTTATTGTCCAGTATACAATCTGACATAATGTAATTCGGGTCAGGGGGTGTCGGGCTTCTCGTATGGGGTGGCGGCGATATGGTAGTAGTGGTATATATGCATGTAGGTCCCAAGTTAGCCCTTAGTACTATTAATCCACCTCATGCTTCATATTATCCTATGTGTGCTGTAGCTAAGTCAAGCAGTAGGGTGGGTGGGTGGTAGTGTGGTATTGCGAGATAGTCATTGGTGGTTTACATTGGCAGTACAGGATGAATGATCTGTTGGTCTATTACCCCTCTTAGTACTATTAACCTACCGAATCCTTTGTATTATCTTATGGCTGGTATTGGTAGTTTAGTGTCAGGCCAGACAGTATTATACTAGGTTGTTTAGAACGGGGGGCATATGATGCATGGTATATACCCCTGTAGGTCCTGTCCTCGATATTATTAATAACCAGCCGATTGCTTTGTACTATTCAATGACTGGTATAGGGAGTACGTTATGGCAGGTCAAGTGGTATTGTGGAGTGGGGTGGGGGTAATGCCTGGCGGTATAGAACAGCGGTATAGTATGGACGATATATACCTTTGTGGGCCCCTGCAGGTCCCATGTTAGCCCTTAGTACTATTAATTCACCTGATGCTTCATGTTATCCTATGACTGGTATAGGTAGTATTGAATGCTAGGCATAGGGGTATTGTGGGTAGGGGTACTGCCTGGTAGTTTAGAATGGTACTATAGTATGGGCGGTATATACACCTATAGGCCCCCTGTTAGTGCTTGGTACTATTAACCAACCGATTGTTTTGTTTTATTATATGGTTGGTATATGTAGTACGTTATGGTAGATCTAGTGATTTTGTGGGGGTGGGGGGTAATGCCTGGCAGTATAGAACAACAGTATAGTATGGACAATGTATAGCTCTGTGAGCCCCCGACAGCCGTTGATACTACTAATCGATTTAATGCATTATGTCACCCCATAACTAATATAGATAGAATGTAATGTGGGGCCAGACGTTATTGTGGGTGGGTAGGTGTAATGCATTGTCGCCTAGTGTGGCAGTGTAGGATGGACGCATTCTCCCCCTACAGGTCCCATGTTAGTCCTTATAGTACTATTAATCCGCCTAATGTTTCATGTTATCCTATGACTTGTATAGGTAGTATGTAATGCTAGGCCAAGGGGTACTGTGGGTAAGTGTAATGTCTGATGTCAAAACACGTAATCCAAATTTTACAGAGTCGGCTAGGAATCCCATTTTACAGAATCCTTTTTAAAGAATCCCTTTTGGAAAACACCTGGGGCTATGGGATCCCCTTTTGGTCGTATGTGCCTATGTGCTAGGGCACATTGTGCCTTTTCACATAAGCACATATCGGCGCATAAAGCATGTGCCTATGTGCTAGGGCACATTGTGTCACATTGTGCTTTTTCACATAAGCACATATGACAAAAGAGGGATTCTCTAGTAGGTATCCTCAGATAATACAATACCAGGTCATAGGTATCCTCAAATACCCGTATGTACCTATGTGCTAGGGCACAATGTGACACAATGTGCCCTAGCACATAGGCACATGCTTTATGTGCCGATATGTGCTTATATGTGCTTATGTGAAAAGGCACAATGTGACACAATGTACCCTAGCACATAGGCACATACGGGTATTTGAGGATACCTATGACCATTTATATTCCTATAGTACTACATCCGACAGTGAATGTTTAGTCATGTTCATAGTACTACCCCAACGGCGAGTGTTTAGTCGCGTTTATAGTACTACCTCCAAGGGAGAGTGTTTAGTCATGTTTATAGTACTACCTCCAACGGCGAGTGTTTAGTCGTGCTTATAGTACTACCTCCACTGGAGAGTGTTTAGTCATGTTTATAGTACTACCTACAACGGCAAGTGTTTAGTCGTGTTTATAGTACTTCCTCCAACGGAGAGTGCTATTCGTGTTTATACTACTACCTCCAATGGCAAGTGTTTAGTTGTGTTTATAGTACTACCTCCAACGGCAAGTGTTTAGTCGTGTTTATAGTACTACCTCCAATGGCAAGTGTTTAGTCATGTTTATAGTACTACCTCCTATGGCGAGTGTTTATTTGTGTTTATAGTACAACCTCCAATGGCGAGTGTTTAGTTGTGTTTATAGTACTACCTCCAATGGCAAGTGTTTAGTTGTGTTTATAGTACTACCTCCAATGGTGAGTGTTTAGTTGTGTTTATAGTACTACCTCCAATGGCGAGTGTTCAGTTGTGTTTATAGTACTACCCCCAATGGCGAGTGTTTAGTCATGTTTATAGTACTAACTCCAATGGAGAGTGTTTAGTCGTGTTTATAGTACTATCTCCAACGGCGAGTGTTCAGTCGTGTTTATAGTACTACCTCCAACGGAGAGTGTTCAGTCATGTTTATCGTTCAACCTCCAACGGAGAGTGTTCAGTCATGTTTATCGTTCAACCTCCAATAGAGAGTGTTTAGTCGTGTTTATAGTACTACCTCCAATGGTGAGTGTTTAGTTGTGTTTATAGTACTACCTCCAATGGCGAGTGTTTAGTTGTGTTTATAGTACTACCTCAAATGTCGAGTGTTTAGTCATGTTTATAGTACTACCTCCAATGGAGAGCGTTTAGTCGTGTTTATAGTACTATCTCCAACGGTGAGTGTTCAGTCGTGTTTATAGTACTACCTCCAATGGGGAGTGTTCAGTCATGTTTATCGTTCAACCTCCAATAGAGAGTGTTTAGTCGTGTTTATAGTACTACGTCTGGCGGGCGGCGGCTAATGTTTAGTCATGTCTATAGTACTATCTCCAAAGGAGTGTGTTTATAGTTCTACCTAAAATGGAGAGTATTAAGTCGTATTTATAGTACTACCCCCAAAGAAGCATGTTTAGTCGTTATACAGGACTACCTCCAATGGAAAGTGTTAAGTCATGTTTATAGTATTACCTCCAACCGAGGGCAAGGCACTTTATCCCAGTTGCCTACATGGGGCACGATGATGCCGTGTACTAAGGCGTACTGCACATCGATGGTGCACATGTCTTCAACTGCTGTAACCCTGCTTGAGCAGAGCTTTAACAGAGTTAGAATGTT
The DNA here is from genome assembly GCA_031216915.1 of Pictodentalium vernedei. NCBI lineage: Eukaryota > Metazoa > Mollusca > Scaphopoda > Dentaliida > Dentaliidae > Pictodentalium > Pictodentalium vernedei. The sequence continues at coordinate 472,279,164 of CM062292.1, read as the reverse complement.
GAGGAGTTGCCAGTTGCTCATCGATGCTCGGTGGTTCTCTCCGGGTACTCCGGCTTCCTCCACCCATAAAACTGTCACGGTCATGATTAGCCATTGTGCATATGTATGTGACCTTAAACACCAATAAATAAATAAATATAGTCGGGTTTATAGTACTACCTCCAACAGAGAGTGTTTAGTCGTGTTTATAGTACTACCTCCAACAGAGAGTGTTTGGTCGTGTTTATAGTACTACCTTCAGTGGACAGTGTTTAGTCATGTTTATAATACTACCTCCAATGGAGAGTGTTAGTCCTGTTTATAGTGCTATACCTCCAACGGCGAGTGTTTAGTCGTGTTTATAGCGCTGTCTCCAACGGAGAGTGTTTAGTCATGTTTATAGTACTACCGTCAAATGAGTGGGTTGAGTTATATTTAATACTATCTCCCAGTGATGGAGTTGAGTCATGTTTCCAGTACTATCGTTAAGTGAGGGGTTAGGACGCATTTAGTACAACTGCCATGTGTGTGTGTGGGGGGGGGGGGGGGGATTCATGTTTCGTACTACCCCCAAATGAGGAGGTTGTGTCATGTTTATAGTACTACTGTCAAATAAAGAGTTGAGACATCTTTACAGTACTATCATCCAAGTATGTGAGTTGAGCCCTATTTAGTCCTACAGCCTTATGAAGGGGATGAATAAAGTTTAGTACTACCTCCAAGTGAGGGGTGCAGTAATGTTTATACTACTACTGTCAGGTGAGGGGGTTGAGTCATGTTTATACTACTGCCTCCAGATGAGGGGGTTCAGTCGTGTTTATAGTACTGCACCAGATTAGGGGGTTGAGTCATGGTTATAGTACTACCTCCAAGAGATGGTGCTGAATCGTGTTTATGGTACTGCAGTCAAGTGTGGGTTAAGTACTATTTAGTACTACAGACATGTGAGAGGGTTGAATTATATTTATAGTACTACCACCAAGTGAGGGTGTTGAGTCGTGTTTATTGTACTACCATCAAGTGGGGTGGGGTGTTCTGTGTTGTACTTCGTCATGAGAGGAGGTTCAGTCACGTTTACAGTGCCACAATAAAATGAGGAGGTTGAGTCCTATTTGGCACTACCGCCATGTGAGGGGGTTGATTCGTGTTTAGTACTACATCCAACTGAGGGGGTTGAGCCATGTTTATAGCACTACCGTCAAGTGAGGGGGGGTTGAGTCGTATTTAATACTACCTCCAAGGCGGATAAGTCGTGTTTATAGTACTAATGTCAATTGAGGGGATTGAATCATATTTAGTATTACCGCCATGGGTGGGGGGGAGGGGTTTTCATGTTAAGTACTACCTCCAAGTGAGTAGGTTAAGTCATGTTTATACCACTACCGTCAACTGAGGGGGATGATTTCTGCTTAGTACTACTGTTAAGCGAGGGTGTTGATTTGTGCTTAGTACTACTGTTAAGCGAGGGGGTTGAATCGTGTTTAGCACTACTGCCAAGTGAGAGGGTTGGGTCATATTTAGTTCTACAGCTACGAGAAGGGTTGATTCGTGTTTAGTACTACGTTCAAATGAGAGACTTGAGTTTCTTTATACTACTGCTGTCAAGTAAGAGGACCCAGTCGTATTTACTACTGTCAGGAGAGAGGATTGTTTACTACTACCTCCAAGTGAGTCATAGTTATAGTACTACCGTCAAGTGAGGAGGTGAGATATATTTAGTACTACCTCCACCGGAGAGGGTTTAGTCGTGTTTATAGTACCACCGGCAAATGAATGGGTTCAGTTATATTTAGACTATCTGCAAGTGAGGGAATAGAATCATGTTTATAGTATTACCGTCAAGTGAGGAGAATGATACATATTTTGTTCTACTACTGCAACTTGAAGGGGTTGATTCGTGTATGTGTGTGTGGGAGGGGGGGGTTGTATTTGTAGTACTACTGACAAATAAAGGGGTTGCTACATCTCCATAGTACTATAATTAACTACCGGCAAGTGAGGGTTGAGTCTTACTTAGTACTTACTACTGCCGTGCCATCATGTGAGGAGGTTAATTTGTGTTTAGTAAATAGTAATACCTCCAAGTGAAGGGACTGGGTCGTATTTATAGTACTTCCCGTCTTCCTTCAGCTTCCGGTGAGGGGGTGAGTCGCACTCAGTACTACCGTCGTGTGAATGTATTGATTCGTGTTTAGTAATTCCCCCAAGTGAAAATGTTGAGTCGGGTTTACAGTAGTATTGTCATGACGATTCGCCAAATTCGACTAATGATTGTGTAGAAAAATTCTGGAATGGACTGAAACAATTTGATTAAATCCTCGACGAATTTAGCCGATTTCCTCGACGGCAGGGGGTCTGACGCTCCCCGGGGGGGGGGGGGCGTATCCCCCGACCTACCCCCACTACAGTCTAGGCGTCCTCCTTGCTGGGGCAGTCGACACTTATGACATAAATTCCCCAGAAAAAGAAAACAAATTGTTAAAGTTCAAAAATTTATTGAGTTCAAAGGGTTCTGCAGTTAATATTATATATATACAGAACCGCGCAAGCGTTTGAATGGATTAATGTTTATCGCACGAGTTTAACCAAACTCGTGCGATAAACATTAATCCATTCAAACGCTTGTGTGGTTCTGTATTTATTACACACCTTCGCAAATTTCTGAAACAGGCCTTTCACGGAAATACTAAGTGAGAATTAACCTATCCTTCTGATAGGTAAAGAAAATAAAATAAGACAAAAATCCAAATTATTCTTCACAAGCAGGAACCAGTCTTATTGTTTTTTCGAACGCCGATTGAACTTTCATTCATAGTTTCTTGCAAATTGTAATGCGTCACCACTTCGATCGAAGAAACACTGTTCATCTGAAATACAGTTTACCGTCTTTTTATGCCTCAATTTTACAGCGCGAATTCTGAACGGTTCATGTGACTCCCACCAAAAATGTTACCATACATTCACAAGAAACAACAGGTGTAAATACGGAAAATCCATCAATGAGAAATTATAAAAAAAAAACTGACATGTTTATCTGACTTCCAGATTCCATGCGGCTGTTGTAACTCGGCTGATTGACAGGCAGGTTAAGATTTAGACTAACTTTAAATCAAGATTACAGTAGTCATTGTCATTTCATCCCATGTAAATTTTAAATTTATATCCTTATTGTCCAAGAGAAATGATAGTATTGTTCAATGTGCCTGCACAAAATTCATTAAAGTTCGTGTTATAGCCTTTAACAGGGGTACAGAATCCATACGAATTCAAGTGAATATCGACAGGCAATTTGTTTTGTATTTCGATTTGGTGACCAAGAAACTTGCTCGCGCAACGTCATTCATTCGAAACGACGTCATTCATAACCATCGGGTTATTTAATCAACAGTCAGTCAGTATTGTTAATTAACGTCATTATTACACACTCATTTAAAATTAAGGCTTGTTCACGACATTCTAGGATGTGTGATAAAAATAAACTTTTATTCCACATGTGTGGGATACAGATTTTTGCACTTTTTAATGCAAGAATGGAACCAGTCATATTTCTCGGGATACAGTACATGGGCCCGTTTCGATGCAATGGGCCATTTATTTTGATGTTGTAAAGTGGACGTTCGCGGTTCATAGTATCTGAGTTTATATTGTTTCTGATGAAACTCATGTCCTATTCAGTGACCGATCATCAAAAGAAACGTTCTGATTTATTACTGAAGAACAATGTAGACAGAATATGAAAGCGTCTATGAGTGACTTCATTTCGAATGAATGACGTTGCGCGATCAAGTTTCTTGGTTACCAAATCGAAATACAAAACAAATTGCCTGTCGATATTCACTTGAATTCGTATGGATTCTGTACCCCTGTTAAAGGCTATAACACGAACTTTAATAAATTTTGAGCAGGCATTGCGAACAATACTATCATTTCTCTTGGACAATAAGGATATAAATTTAATTTACGTGGGATGAATTGACAATGGCTACTGTAATCTTGACTTAAATCTTAACCTGTCTGTCAATCAGTCGAGTAACAACACTCAACAGTTGCATGGAATTTGGAAGTCAGATAGACGTGAGTTTTTTTTATAATTTCTCGTTGATGGATTTTCCGCATTTACACCTGTTGTTTCTTGTGAATGTGTGGTAACTTTTTTGGTGGGTGTCACATCAACCGTTCAGAATTCGCGCTGTAAAATTGAGGCATGAAAAGACGGCAAACTGTATTTCAGATGAACAGTGTTTCGTCGATCGAAGTGGTGACGCATTACAATTTGCAAGTGAAACTATGAATGAAAGTTCAATCGGCGTTCGAAATAACAATAAGACTGGTCTCCAACTTGTGAAGAATAATTTGGATTTTTGTCTTATTTTATTTCCTTTACGTCTCTGAAGGATAGGTTCATTCTCACTTAGTATTACCGTGAAAGGCCTGTTTCAGACATTTGCGAAGGTGTGTAATAAATACAGAACCACACAAGCGTTTGAATGGGTTAATGTTTATCGCACTCGTTTGGTTCGGCGCAGAATACCACGAGAGGCTTCGCCTCTCGTGGTATTCGTGCGCCCAACCAAACTCGTGCGATAAACATTAATCCATTCAAACGCTTGTGCGGTTCTGTCTATTTATCCCCCGCCAAAAACAAGTTTCCGGGAGATCTAGCAGTGGGGTCCGTCCGTTCGTCCGTCCATCTGTAACAACTTTTCTGTATCTCAGTCAGTGCATGTCGTACTTGAATGATCTTTGGTATGCAGATGAACCATCATGGGGGGAAGGATACCCACAAGAAACGGGTTTTGTCCAATCATTTTTTCTGTGGAGTTACTGCTCTTTTTCGACTTATAAAAATCAATTTTTATGGTTTCTGGGTGATAACTTTAGTACAGAACAACAGATAAAAGCCAAAATCCCAACTCTGTCCCTTTTTTAAGTAAACCACTTTTTGATGGGGATACCTGAGCGTTGCACCTTATATAAAGTTCATTCCCTTCAAAAGTTTGATAAAGCTCAAATGTTCTTATATAGGGTTCATTCAGTTCAAAGGTTTGTTGCGTTCGAGGGGTTTTTGGGTCCCCACTTCTAAACTTCGTTATAGTTCCGTTCATTTCACTTCGATCATGGTTGGCTGTTGCCTTCGTTGTGTTCGATCTTTGATCTGTTCAGTTCGATCTTCGTTCTGTTAATTCTTCCTTTATCTCTCCCGTTCGGTCCAAATAGTTAGTCATCGTTCACTCCGTCCTCTGCAGTGTCCGTTCACTTCGTACACCCCATTATCGTTCTGTACTGTGGGAGTGGCGGCGGAAGCTCGATGAAAGTGGAGGGGGCACATGTGTCGACCCAGTGTGAGAAAGGTTACAATAGTATATCGGTAAATGTACCATGACTCCCTACAGACTCTCGTTTTGATGAATATGCCGCTGTGTGGTCGCCACCCTGTCCGTTTCTTCTACCTCAACCATTTTCCAACCGCCAGCCCTCGGGTTGGAAGATAGTTGAAGTAAAAGCAGCTGAAAGTGGGATTCTTTGGCTAAATTTCGTTTGGATTTGTATATTGACACGCCGATTTTAACTCATTGGGTAACTGTGAAACATATCTGTGAAAAAAAGTGGAGGGTCACGTGCCCCCTGCCCCTCCCCCACCCCCCTTGGCTCCGCCGTCTCTGTACTGTGAAGCTTTGTTGTTCTGTAATGGCTGGTTGTTTTAAAGTACGTTATCCTTTTCGTTCATGTTTTGTCTGTTCTGCTTTGGAGTACTGGGAAATGTTTTTGCAATAGTTTGCATGGTTCCATTGTTGAATTATGTTCATTGGGTGTTATCAATCCACCCGTTATACCATCGAAAATGTGTCAAATCACGGAATCCCATTTCACGGAGTCGGATAGGAATCCCACTTACGAAACCCCATTTAAGGATATGTCTGTGGTTACAGAATCCCTTTTCCGTAGGATGTGTCTTTGTGTGTCTATGTGTTGCATATGGTGTGCGCACATTCTGCACCAGCACAGAAGCACATATCGGCACATCCAGCGTGTGTCTATCAATGTGTGATGTGTACACATTGTGGCAATTGCGAAACTTGCACACAAGCACATACCATCAACCACCAGTCCCACGCTCCGTGGAATCCCTTCTTTAGACTATTTATGCCTACAGAATCCCCTTTTCACCGCATGTGACTATGAGCTGCATATGTTGTTCGCACATTGCTTATTTTCACATAAGTACATATCGGCATATCTGGCATGTGCCCATGTGCTTCACGTAATGTGTGTTCACGTTGTGCACAAGAACATAAGCAAAGTCGTCCGTCAACACCACATTCTGGGCTTCTTCAAAACCACTAGGTCAATTCAAGTGAAAGTGTGTGTGATGGTGCTGAAGGGGGCATTGCGTTTTTGTTCAACTCAACACGCCCAGTCCCATAGGGAGGGGGTGGGGGAAATGCTCCAAAATTCTTTTAAAATCCTCTCATGAACCAGTGGGTACAATGACTTGATATTTGGTATAGAGCTTCCTTTTGAGATGCAGATTTAAGTTTGTTCAAACGAAGTTCGTGAAGCAATATTTGCCTTTGTAATGGGAGGGGCAAGATTTTTTGCCCCGCCCCCAAATTTCTCTTTTCTGAACCGATGGTCCGATTTGAACCAAATTTGGTTTGTGGTATTATTGGATCATAAGAACTTTATTCATGAAAAAAAATCCCCGTGTCCACGTGGGAACCTCAGGAGCTAGGAATATAAATATTTTCAAACTCCCATATTCCAAAACCACACAGAACAGAGGACTGTTATTTGGTATGAAGCATCCTAGGGACCAGTAAAACTGAATGGTAAAAACAATTGCCATAGCTTATATCAGGGTGTTCGCTAAGGTCATTGAAAAAATGCTGAGTCAGCATATTTGCAAAATAAAATTTAAAATGTTTTTTCTTGAACCAATTATTAGAATCTATTGATATTTAGTATATAGCATCCGGGGGGGGGGGGGGCAGATATAAGTTTGTTAGAGTGAAGCCCATTGATTCATATTTGGGAGACCTAAGGGAAAATTCTTTAATAATCTTCTTCTGATCCACAGGTCAGAATCTTTTCATTTTTGGTATACAATATCTCTAAGGAGTTGAGATTCCAGTTTGTTCAATTCCAGTGCCTGGGGTTGATATTTGGGCTTAGTGCAATATGAGGAAATTTCTTGAAAAATCTTCTTATGCAGATCCACCAGTCAGAATCCATTCATATTTGGTATACAACATCCCTAGGAGGGAGGGGGGGGGGGGCGGTCAAATTCAAGTTTGTTGAAATCGGACCCCTGGGCTCATATTTAGGCTCCCTGTGGTAACCCGAATTTTAACTTTGTGCAATATGAGGAAATTTCTTTAAAAGTTTCTTCTTGAGATCCAGCAGTCAGAATCCTTTCATATTTGGTATACAACATCTGTAGGGAGGGGGGGCGGGGGGGGGGGGGCAAATTCAAGTTTGTTCAAATCATGCCCCTGGGTTCCCTATCCCTATAGTAGCCCGAATTTTAACTTAGTGCAATATGAGGAAATTTCTTTAAAAATTTCTTCTTCAGATCCACCAGTCAGAATCTTTTCATATTTGGTATACAACATCTCTAGGGGGGGGGGGGGGGAGGGGTTCAAGTTTGTTCAAATCGTGTCCCTGAGCTCCCTATGGTAGCCCGAATTTTAACTTAGTGCAATATGAGGAAATTTCTTGAAACATCTGCTTCTTCAGATCCACTAGTCAGAATCCTTTCATATTTGGTATACAGCGTCTCTAGAAGGGGGGGTGGGGGGGTGGGGGCGATCAAATTCAAGTTTGCTGAAATCGGGCCCCTGGGCTCATATTTAGGCTTCCTGTGGTAGCCCGAATTTTAACTTAGTGCAATATGAGGGAATTTCTTTTAAAATTTCTTCTTCAGATCCACCAGTCAGAATCCTTTCATATTTGGTATACAACATCTGTAGGGGAGGGGGGGGGGGGCAAATTCAAGTTTGTTCAAATCGTGCCCCTGGGCTCCCTATGGTAGCCCGAATTTTAACTTAGTGCAATATGAGGAAATTTCTTTAAAAATCTTATTCTCCAAATCCACAAATCCCAATGGTTTCATATTTGGAATTCAACATCTCTAGGAGGAACAGATTCAAATTTGTTCAAATCGAGAGCCAGGGTTAATATTTGGGCACCCAGTCAGAATCCTTTCATATTTGGTATACAACATCTCGAGGGGGGGGGGGGGCAGATTTAAGTTACTTCAACTCGAGTGCGTGGGTTAAGATTTGAGCTCCCTGAGGGAGTCCGAATTTTAACTTTGTGCAATCCTGGGGATAATCTTTAAAAATCATCTTCAAATCCAACAGTCAGAATGCTTTCATATTTGGTATACAACATCTCTAGGGGAGTCAGATTCAAGTTTATACAAATTGGGTTCATATGCGGGTTCCGTATGGTAGCCCAGATTTTAAAGTAGTGCAATATAAGGAAATCTCTTGAAAAGTCTTCTTCAGATCCACCAGTCAGAATCCTTTCATATTTGGTATACAACATCTTTAGTTCACTATTTAGAACTCTTAGTCCGATTTTAACAAACAAAATTTGATATGATATGCAGCATAAGTGGGAAACAGATATTTGATTTATATAAAAAAAAATTACCCAAGCTATCGTGGGACTCAATGTGTGCTAAAAATAGAAACAAGCAAGTTAATTTTATAAGGAGCCATGCAGCTGAAGAATTAGTGACTTTTTTATTAAGTACCTTCTAGAGGTGTGTAACTAAGATTAATCCACATAGGTTGTATATCAAGGGGCGCCATAGGGGAGCTCCACTTTTTCCATTAGGATTAACTGAAGAAAAGGCATGATGCTTGGACTGTTTTAGTCACTACTCTGGGGCTCAAGGATTGACAGTGGATTCAATGGAGATTAATTGCTTAATGTAGATTCATTCGTGGCCTCGGTTTGTATCGGGTTCTGTTCAAGATGAGCGCTTCAGGCCCCGTGGAGCCTCTTGCTTGATAGACTTTTGGGTCGATTTTTTTCATATCGTTTGCGATAGAATGGCTATTTATTTATTGGTGTTTTAACGACGCTTTCGACAGCCAGAGTCACCTCCTATCGGACAGTTTTACGGGCGGAGGAAGCCAGAGTACACGGAGAGAACCACCGAGCAAGCGCGAGCAAATGTCAGACTCCCCAACGTACTAACTCCACACAAGCAGGGTTAGCATTGGTTGAAGACAAGTTCACAATCGACGGGCAGTACGCCTTAGTACATACGCTACCGTTCCCCCACGTGGGCATGTGGGGAATGGAAGTTCTTTCGTGTCTTTAGGGGGTAAGCAAAGGCTGCCGAAAAGGTCCTGTCGTAAACGGAACATGAAATTCTCTCCATATTTACGTCTAGATTGAATAAATCTTGACTGTTGCGATTGGAAACACTAAATAAAATTTGACGTGTTGCGATTGGAAACACTAAATGAAATTTGACGGGTTGCGATTGGAAACACTAAATGAAATTTTACGGGTGCGCGATTGAACACATGACCCCCTACACTTTGAATGGCTGAGCTTAATTTTATCACCTTTGAGAAAAACGGTGACTGGACATTATTTTAACTTGACTTTGTCAATTAAGAGTAATTATTTCTATAAGAAAAAAGCAGTGGAACTTGTTGAACATAATTTATATTGATTGCAACAACAGTTCAGCCAAAGAGCGTTTTTGCAAGCGACAGACCTTAATGAATGAGTTGTATTACAAAACAAACAAAAAACATGTCAGGACGTGCTTTTCAACTTTTAAGTTTTAGATGCCATCTGAGCCTCCGCCATTTAAATTTCACTGATATTTAAATGTATTAAAACAAAGGGGGTAGGTGCCCAATTCTTCAAAAACACAATAGATCCCCCAATTACACGCTCTGACACAATCCAATGTTGCCTTATCGAGGCATGCCATATGCATGTATTGTAGGTAACTGGAAGGTATTTCTCACAAACTGCTGCGCCATTTTGTTTTTCAAGAAAACATTTTAGAACTTACATTTTGTTTTTATAAATGTTTGTTTATAAATTTAAAAAGCCTACCTTAAATTAAGTATCCATTTGATAGATTCTTTAACGAAACTTATTGAAGACCAACAGTTTTTCAATTTAATTTAAAATTAATAACCCATTTCATCAAAATGATCATACGTCATAAACATTTATAAATGTATCAGCATAAGGGGAATGGGAGGGGGTGATGGGTTGTGGGTATGACGTCATAGCAGTTGATATTTTTGAATTATCTGCTACCTCCTTTCAATTATTGTTAGGGGGATTACGTCATTCAGCTGTTCGAACAGTGTTTGAAATTATTAAGTCCTGGCAATTAAAATTCAGTTTAAACGAGGGTAGAGGGGTGGGGGTACTGCGTGATGGGAATTAAAGTTATTAAAACCTTTATTTTTTTTTAATATGATCGCACCCTTACATCCTTCATGCCTCCCCATGACCTCCTTCGACTCCCCTACGCCGAGGAGGATCGTCCTCCTCCAAGCCTCCTCTGGTCAACCAGGTCCGTTTCGTGCATCTCCTACAACTAATAATGAAAGACTGCTCCTTGGTCTTACGTCACACACATTAGCCTCATGCAAATGATGTTCTTTGGCCGATTCGGTCCCTGCATTGCCAATTTAAACCCGGTACGAACTTACTAAACGAGATGTTAAGAAACCCATGCGTCACAACAATCCACAACCGAATTTCTCGAGTTACTAAACTATAATGCCGTCTAACAAAGATAGGAAATACATTAGAGCTGAAAGGGTCGGCTCATTTTCGTGACCACCTAGAGCTATAACCGGATAATATCCGGTTATCCGTGGCCATTATTTCACCGAATGTGGGATCAAAACTATAAGAATTGGAAAGCAGTATTCTCAAACTATTCCGCAGTGTGTATACAAACGAACGTTGTCGAGTACTCGACAACGTTCGTTTGTATACACACTACGGAATAGTTTCTGCGATAACTCATTACTCACGGAACCTGCCGATCATTAACGAAGTCTTGAATGCTCAAGTGATTACTTGTTGAAAAATATACAACGCGGCTTCGATGTGTAATCTATCACAAAGGAGAAGCGGCAGATTTACTACGTTTTAAACGTGGAATGACGATCACTATCGATATTTTGGATAACCGGTTGACGGTTTTTCTAATCGGTTAGGTAGCTAACTGGTTTCAAACCGATTATCTGGTAAACCATTTCAGTACTAAACTACACCATCAAGCCATGCCTTCACTCTAAAATCATTTGAATTTAAAATTAACCCAAATCTGCTGGCACCGACTAACAAAGATACGAACTACGTCATCAAGCAGTGCCTTTGCTCTAAAATCATTTGAATTTAAAATGAACCCAAAACAGCTGGCACCGACTAACAAAGATACGAACTACGTCATCAAGCCATGCCTTCACTCTAAAATCCGTTGAATTTAAAATTAACCCAAATCCGCTGGCACCGACTAACAAAGATACGAACTACGTCATCAAGCAATGCCTTTACTCTAAAATCATTTGAATTTCAAATTAACCCAAATCAGCTGGCACAGATTCGCTAAACAATTAAGGCAGGGGTGGGGGGGGGGGGGTGGGGTTGCGAAGCTGACCGATTTTCTTTTCTAGGCAAGCTCAGAAGAGTCAAATTGTTCTTAGTGAAGATTCGCAAAGTCGACAACTGAAGTGGACATTAGAAACGTTAAAATACACCGATCAAATTTGAATAATCTGCAACTGAGTTTTGTTACGAACACTTTTTTTTCAATTCAACCAAACTGACTCATGTAGAATTACCCTACTGAATTCAGCTATTAATATACTTTAATAAAATATGTCTTTGCTATATAGTCTTTAGAACCAACTCATTTGAGTTTGCCTAAGCCCACAGCTCATCTCTCCACATGTAAAAAGTAAAAACTATCATATTTATTTTGATTAGTTTATATAAAATGTAAACTGAACTAAAATCAACAAAAACATATTCAACCGTGACTTGGTTAAGAAGTTAACTCTTTGAAAAAATTAAATCGGAAATGTGTAGATCAATCAGAGGCCAATGGGGACATGTTTGCCGGGACAAATGGCATAACTAAGTTTAGCGAGGACCACCCAACAAGTAAATTTGAAATATTCCAGACTGGTGAACATAAGATTAAGTTCTGAATATGTCAGATATGTCATGATACAAACCGATTGCTTTATTTTACATTTTATTTGACATTCTCCACTGCACCCCTGATTTCAGCCCTCACTCAGCTTCAGGTATCACATCTCACATGTAGTGATGTCAGCATTGCCTCGGAAATAGGATACATTAACTTTGAGCATAAAATTATATTATGTAACAAAGGTATGTGGTGCTAATAAAGAACTGCAGGGTGTAGAATGTGTCTCATAAAATATTTCACCTTAACACAATTTATATGACAAATCTCTGTTTTGCTAACTTTGTTAAATCATTTTACATGGATTTAGAACATGAGGTTGAATTTCAATTTAGAATTACTTCCCTTGTATTAGTTTATGCAGAACAAACTAAAATTTGGGAATACACAATAGCATAGAAAACGGACCATTGATAATTGGCCAGGTTCCAGCAGTGTTTTGAGCTCCGGAATGAAATATGGGGGGTGGGTCCCCTCGGGAGGAGTGGAAAAAAATTACAGGTTTGGGGTGGTGGGTTCCCGGCAGGCGGAAAAAAAAAAATTAGACCCTGTGTCTGCAAATTTTTTCCAGACCCCCTCCCCCTGCCCCTGCCTGAATAATTCAGCGAAACTGTTCCAGCTACGAGCACCACACGCTCCTACCAATGTCTCATTCTTTTCAACTAAGTAAAAATTAGTATATTCACACACATTCTTTTTTTACCGGATCTGTAATCAGTGCTTTTTGTGTTTCAGAACATCGCGTCTGGATCTGCCGGGAACGTAGCTGATTCTGATAAAGGTGTTACATTTGATCTTAACCCTGAGCTGACATTTCGTGAAAGTAAACATGGGGTGGAAGACTTTCATGCGTTCTTATATGACACAAGTATTGTTCAACAAAACCAAGGAAAGATAATCATAACAACAAAACCCAATGGCACACTTCTGAGACCAAGTTTTGAGAATGGTTTTATTGGCACTATTTATGAGGCCTATAATAATCACCGGCATCTAGTACTCAGACCTGATGACATATGGATGGCCATTACGACATCTCTGAGTCTCTTTGTTAATGCTCACGCAGAGGAAATGAGAAAAGTATTCGTGGATCATGAAGGGAAAATAGAACTAGTGGCACGAGGTGGTGGTAATATCTATTCGGCAGATTGGAACAAACTGATAGATGACCTAATATACCAAGTTGACAGTAAGACGAAAGGCGAAACAAGAGAATGGTTAGTACCAAACTTCTCTACAACAACACAAGAAGTAGCCACCGCGGCTAAGGTCACCATGATGGCAATATTCCAGCAATACTTTAGTTACGGCATTTACTTATCGTGTGGTATACCTAAAATAACTCTCAAAGGAAATCTTGAAGATTGGGAGAAGCTACAGATGAAGGTTAAGAAACTACGAAATTTAAAGCAACCAGCTTTAGAGCAATGGTCCAATCTTCTTGATTATGTATTGGGAAAGTTCAAAGATTCCTATAATGGCCAGGTTGACAAACATTTCTGGCGTACAGTTTGTCATCTTGAAAGCATGGGATCAGGCCCGGATTACTGTACTGGTTGGTTGAATGTTTTTATGCCATTCAATCAGACTGGAAAATACGTTTTAGAGAAAGCCAATCCTCAAACTGGAGAGTGGTGTCGGATCGGCACAGACGATGTCCCACCGTCTGTTGTAGAAGTACCTGTGAAAGTTAATGACAATGGAGTGGAACACAACACTAAATTTATAGCTGGCTTTTTTGCAACTTTATACAACAAGACAACCAACACAGTATCACCATCTGTTGATTGGGCAATAATAGATTTGCCAGCTGAGACGAATGGTGAGAAGATTAGCGAAGAAATAGGCTTGGGGTATGAAGACTGGTGGAAAGGCTTTCCGAAAGGACTTTACCACACAGCCAAACGTTTGTAAACAGTTTTTGGCTTCAAGACTTTAAAAGCCCATGTTAAGACTCAAATGTACGTTGGCCTAGATTTTGATTTTTGCTTTGTGTTTAGTAGGAGAATTCGAGCTAGATAATCTCCACCTGTGCTTTTCTAGGAAATGGCCAGAGTTTCTTGGTTTGGGAAGGTGGTCTGAATCCCATCTATAGCCCCCCCCCCCCCCCCCCCCCGACTTCCGAATATTCAACTACTGATATAAGCATTTGCAACCACCACAAGTCTACCACTGAGCCACCGCGCTCTCCAGGTAAATGGTTAAACGAGAAAACTTACAGTCATGTGATAAAAGTTTGTTATCAACTATCATGATTTGTAAATTATGTTTTTAAAGTTAAAAAAAAAACACCGACTCTGTTAAAGTTTTGGAAAGTATTGATTTTATTTAACCACTCCTACTGTTGTATTGGACAGTTTTACGGGTGGAGGAAGCCGGAGCACCCGGAGAGAACCACCAAGCAACGGCGAGCAACTGTCAGACTGTGCAACATACTAACTCCACAAAAGCATTGGTTGAAGACAAGTGCACATTTGACGTGCAGTACGCCGTAGTACACAGAACCACAGTGCCTCCACGTGGGCAATCGGGATGAAATGCCTTACCCAAAGACACGACGCAGTTGCCCTTGGCAACCATAGACCTTTCAGTTTGAAGTTCAATGCTGTAACAACTGGGCCACCGCGCTCCCTGTCAGTCTTTCATGTATAAAAATAGTTCGGAGCATCTTTATTTCGTAATAGATAGTTAGATCGTATTGTTTGCGACATTTACCATGTCCCCCCAATCGATAAAAACAACGTCCCTATCAAGCCCACAACACTCGGCGCCATTAAACCCACTGCCTAAACCCACCTCACTCAATCTATACTCAATCGTCACACATCTGTGATAACACCAAACTCCAAGCAGTTTCCCCCCTTCGTAAACTCGAGTTACGAAGGGAGACAACGACTTGAGTTTGTGTCTACACCAGACATAGACCTGGATAAGTGCTCAACGCATCCATGCGACGGTCTGTGTACACGCGAAAATCCCCCAATAAATATGATTTCTTATCAGATATTTTTGTTTGTCCCTATATCCCGATAAATTCTGTCTTTTGATTGGTCAGAATGCCCTGGACAAATAGCCATGGCAAAGGGTGCACCAAACATCTAAGGTATATGAGAGCGTGTAACATCCATGGTATATGGGCACGCGAAACATCGGGGGTATATGGTTTAAATGAGAGCGTTTCGCGTCCGCTCGCTTCGATATAGAAAATATTATCAGGTTTCTGACAATTCGATCATATTTTGCTGTTATAAATTAAATAGTCGAATAATTAAATGAAATGATTTGAAAAAAATAAAATAAGAGCAAATATCGTCCCTTCATTTCCAATGTGTTCTATGTGCCAGTAGGCACATAGAACACATTGGAACTCGGGGGACGATATGTCAACAAAATACTGTTTACTCGTTTCCTTAACGACCCAAGGGATGTAACTCAATCTGTTGTCTTCTGTCTTTGTAAAAACAAAACTATCATTCGCGAATTTTGTCCAACTGATTGCGGGGCGTGATAAACGCGTTCGCAAATTTTTCTCCACTGTGTTTCTATTGTGTTTCAAACGGGTCAAAAACGTTATCTCCGTCAACATGTATGGTATATAGAGATTTAATACCTGAGTGTCTCATTTAAACACCATTTAAAAGCCGACATCCAGGTATTAAATCTCCACATATCATACATGTTGGCGGAGATAACTTATAATAATGTTAAATTTGTGCGGAGGTAATGCCAGTTTTGTTATTTCTTCGTATTACCTTTTTCATTTTATGATCCCATACGAGCTGTTCTTTTGGCTTTTTGGCTTTTTTCTTTCATTTATTCCAAACCATTCATGTAAGCTCTAAATGTATGTATTGTTAATCTTCCAGCAAAGAATAGAACGTTTAAAATAAACAATATTATACATGGCAGTAACATTTCCTCTGTTTCATACATGAATTCGTTAGCCTAACCCTACAGCATACTGATGGTCGGGGAGGGGGAGGGGCACGGATGGCATAAGAACTCCTTCCTCAGCTTTTTTGTTGAGTTGTGACGAAGTCAAACTAGACTCATGGTTTGATAAAGGTGTTTTTCTCCTGGTGGGCGTAAAGAATTGATTTCCGGGTGAACTAAACTTCAATTCAACGCAGGTCCCCCAAATTTAGAGAATTAGTACCCTCGCGGGATGGGAAACCCCTATCGCTTTTCGGGTTTGTCTACTAAAGGTCAAGGTCACTGTTACTAAAATAGTACTTTTATGTTTCAGGGCGATAAATTTAATCAGGCCTGGCATTCTGAAAAATGCAGGAGGGCAAACAATCGCTCTCCTCAATCAGCTTAGGAGAGCAATTAGCTTTACACAGCATTTTAAGTATCCAGTTGAACGAACTCATTGAAACTGAAACCAACAGACTACATCAGTGATTTTATTAACTTTACTAAGGTAAAGCGAAATCTCTTAGACATCTAGATGTCTCACTCAACAACCGAACACACACTTGACAAGACCTGTGCGTGTACCCAGACCTGTTGACCAAGAAAGTCATATGCCTACCACTACCACCTTCAACCCCCCAAGGGGGGTTGAAGGTGGTAGTGGTAGGCGTATGACTTTCTTGGACGTATGGTAGGTAGGTATTCTTGGTAGGCGTATGACTTACTATAAATAAAACTTTGTATTTTATGCTATGACGTGTGTTATATTTCACACGTTATCCTGATTAACAGATGAAGTACCCCCTAGGGAGAGAAAGGAATCGTATATCGATTTTTGCAGTGACCGTAGGTTAAGGTCATTGTTACTAAATATAGCACCTTTTAGTTCCTGGCGATAACTTTAGTTTTATTTGTCACAGATCAATCAAACTTGGAGAAAGTTATCGTATATGAACGATGAAGATCCCAATTGATTTTAGACGTTGCAGTCAAAAGGTTGAATGTCACGCGATTGTTACTATAAATAGAACCTCGTTGAAATTGGGTTAGGGGTTATAACTTTGTTTTTATATGTCTTACGTTCTACAGAATTACAGATTAGAAACTAAAATAGGAGAGAAAGAAATCCGTTTTAATCCTTTATCGAACGTAACGGCCAAAAACGGCCACCGCTATTCACAAAAATCACCATGTAGTTTTCATTATTTTTTTCATTTTTTTTTTTTTGTCTCAGAAACATAGTTTATGACCCTTCATTGGAACGAGCTCGTTGAGCTCGTTCCAAAGAGGGGTCATAAGCTATGCTTTTGATTCAAAAAGTGAAAAAAATAGTTATTCAAGAATTTTGTTTACAAATGTCGTCTGCTTTTCGTGTTAGGTAAAGGGTTAAACTCTATTCCTTCAACGTGAAATATGATGAATGCAGCTGTCCATGCTGATAAAACAAAATAATCAAACTCAGCCAAAAAATTGTTTTTTTCTGTTGGGCAATGATATTTCAAACCAAATTCAATTCATAAAGTCCTGAAATGGATAGGTGGGCAGTTTGCTAAAATAACTAGGGAATTATATTTAGCTCAACTTTGGCGAAGCCAAATTTGAGGTATTGTCATGGCCCGTCGCCCGTCTGTCCGTCCGTCGCGCCGTCAACACGGCTCGGGCTACAGGCCGTATTTTTTAACCGATCTTTACGAAACTTCTTGGGTACCTTTCTTATCACCGTGGGACGAGAACGAGTGTTTTGGGGTGCGGTCTGAAATTCAAGACGGCCGCTGGCAGCCATTTTGTACAAAATTAGGTGCAATCAGATTTTTGCGCAGAACTTCCATATGAAAGCGCTGATTTGAATAATTTTTGTGTGAATGTTTAGTACCATGGGATACATCACATATAATACGGGTTTTTTTCTCGTGCATAAATTAGGCCAATTAGACTAACTTTGATCTATTTAGTGTTACTTTCAGCACTGTAACTGCAAATGCCAATACGGCTTGGGCTAGAGGCCATATTTATGAACCAATCTTTACGAAATTTCTTGGGTACCTTTGTTATCAACATGTGACGAGAACGAGTGGTTTTGGGCGCGGTCAGAAATTCAAGATTGTCACCAGCAGCCATTTTGTACTTTAGTTAGTGCAATCAGTTTTTTGATTTATTCAGTGCTACTTATACACAGTAAGTGCACATTTCAATACGGCTCGGGCTTGATTCTGTATTTATGAACTGATCTTCGCGAAACTTCTTGGGTACCATTGTTATCACCTTGGGACGAGAACGAGTGTTTCTGGATGCTGTCCAAAATTCAAGATGGCTGCCAGTGGCCATTTTGTACCGAAATTAGGTCCAATCAGGTTTTTGTACACAACTTCTATACGGCTCGGGCTAGAGGCTGTATGTATGAACCGATCTTTACAAATCTTCTTGGGTACCTTTGTTATCACCGTGGGACGAGAACGAGTGTTTTTGGGTGCAGTCTGAAATTCAAGATGGCCACCAGCAGCCATTTTGTACCAAAATTAGTGCAATCAGTTTTTTGTACAGAACTTCTGTATGAAAGTTCTGATTTGAATACGTTTTTGTATGAATGTTTAGTAACATGGAATACATCACATATAATACGGGTTTTTTTCTGGTGCAGAAATTATGCAAATTAGATGAACTTTGATTTATTCAGTGCTACTTATACACTGTAAGTGCACATGTCAATACGGCTAGTTCTGGAGGCTGTATTTATGAACCGAAACTTCTTGTGCTATATACTTGTGAGACACACTCTGCATTATCACATAAGAATATCTCGGTACAACCAGCTCAGTACTTATAGTATACGTGTATATGGTGCATATGCCGTGCTGTATAGGCGGTCAGCAGGAAGAAATCAGACTCCTGTTTACTACAGGACAAGTCAAAATAAGTTGTAGCATAACCGCAATAAACTAAGTATACTGTTGCTCCTACACTGATAAGATCAGAATCTGACATCATTTTCTGGAAAGCTCTCATTGAGAGCTTTCCAGAAAATGATGTCAGCTTCTGGTCTTGTCATTGTAGGAAGAGAAAAATACATAGTTTATAGTGGTTATCCTACAACTTTTTTTGACTTGTACTGTAGTTCAGGGAACTGATTGATGCGGATTTGGATGAGTGGAGTTTACTCAGACTTGGTTTAAGGCAGATGCCGAGAAAGTTGGCAAGCCTGCGGTAGTGCTGCAGATCGGGAGTAATGGTGGAAGACCCTTGTATAGGACAGATAATGGTAGCCACGGTTTATTTCAGCATGATTAGTAGAACACTATAGTATTGGGTGATGACAGTTGAAGTCGATCATCGGACAGACAGTGGTCACTATGGATAAGTCGTTAGTAGTGGTCTAGGGCCTACAAATACCATAGGATGCCAAGTCGGTAGAAAATACTAGAAATAGTGATTTCAACCCTGAAATACAGCAATATAGTAGGCCCTTATTCAAAAAGAAAATAAAAGAAAATAATCGATACAATTTTAGATTCATACTCTTCCATAATCATTTGTACCAATCCATTTTGTCCCGTCTGTGTATCAACTTAAAGAGATCTCACCAAAAATACTGCACTCTGAGGTCTGTTGGGTCCTCAAGAAGGATAACTGGGTTTGCTTTCTGTTCTCCTTTCTGGTGATTGGCCCGGATCGCCTGGGTTGGGCGAATATGAACCCCAAATGGGTCCATGTTTGCCCAACCCAGGTGATTTGGTTTAGTTCTTGACCCCTCCGATTTTAGAATGTACATTAAAGTAATAACTTATTTGTTTCCGGTCTGTGCATTGGGAACGTTCCACTCAATTTGAATCCATGAAGACAACAATAAAAAGGCAATGATGTCAAGAAAAAGAAAATTGTGTGGGATGGCAGGAAGACAGCCTCTCAGGCTATGCCATCTCCATGCAGTGTACACTCACTTTATAATTTGTTTTATTTGTCTTACATTGTATATCTGTATGCTGCAGAATAAAATTTCAATTCAATTCAATTCAATTCAATAGTGAAAGACTCTTGTACTGAATAAATAGTGGCAGCCATGATACAGACCAACATGAGTAGTTAGAACACCCTAGTACCAGATGAAGATCATCTTAGGGGAGAGGGCGATGACCATGTATAAGTCGGTAGTAGTGGTGTAGAACCTTCGAAAGCCATAGGACGAGACAGGTCGGTCCTCAGTAATAGTAGAAGACGCTTGAACATGACAGAAAATGATAGCCATAGTACAAGCCACCAAGAGTAGTAAAACACCATAACACTGGTGGAAGATGGAGGAAGTTGATCAACGGACATAGAAAGGTGATCCTGGGTAAGTCGGTAGTTGTGGCCTAGGACTTGGGAAGGCCAGTCGTTAGTAATAGTGGAACACTCTTGTGCGGGACGGATAATGGTAGCCTGGGTAGAAAAACACTATAGTCCTGAACAAAGACAGTGGAAAGTGATCATAGGACAGACAGTGGTGGGCATGGATAAGGCGATAGGGCTGGTTGAGAGCCTCTAAATGCCTTAGGATGCCACAAAATGGCAGTAATAGTGGAAGAGTCGTGTACAATGTAGGTAATGGTAACCTTGGTACAAGCCTGCGTGAGTAGTAGTGGGACACTATTGTACTGGATGAAGAATCGGTTATCCCTTTACCTAACATGAAAAGCAGACGACACTCGCAAAAAAAATTCTTGAACAACTACTTTTTTTCATTTTTTGTCTCAAAAGCATAGGTTATGACCCCTCATTGGAACGAGCTCGACGAGCTCGTTCCAATGAGGGGTCATAACCTATGTTTTTGTGACAAAAAATGAAAAAATAATGAAAATTAACTGACGATGTTTGAGAATAGCGCTGGCCGGTTTTGGCCGTTACGTTAGGTAAAGGGTTAAAATAATAAAAAAAGATAAAAAGGGGGAATTATGGTACAGTCCGAGCCAAATTAACAGTTGTTGGGTCGTTTCGGTAATTTTATTTATTTATTTATTTATTTATTTATTTATTTATTTATTTAGTAAAGTTTAACGACACTTTAACAGCCAAGATCATATCGTGTCGGTGACAGTTTTACGGGTGGAGGAAGCCGGAGTACCCGGGGAGAACCACCGAGCAACGACGAGCAGCTGTCAGCTCCCCAACATCGTAACTCCGCACTGCAGCACAGGAATGGTTAGAATGGTTGAAGACATCCGCGCCCCCATGTGGACAATCGTGGTTAAGTGCCTTGCCCATGGACACATCGTGGGAGTCCGAATCGATCGCTCAAACGGTCACCCATCCAAGGACTAACCGGTTTCGATGTTGCTTAACTTCGGTGATCTGACGAGAACAGGTTACGGCAACGCCACCACGCCCCCGGTAATTATATATAAACCCATTGAATTGAACATACCCTCCAAAACATAAGTGACCATGTGCCACCATAAACACCAAGATGATGGCCTCTGGTAAATAAACTCACCCCAGCGCCACGTATCATAATGACATAAAACCATGGTAGTTAATGCGGAATACGATAACAACACGCGACGCGTGGCATCCACAATACCTCGCGACATGACATCAGATGACATCTCGCCGATCAGATCCCCAAATGTTGATCGGCTGGACCCTGAAACACAAACTGATACCAATTTCACAGGCTGGTGTCATTCATACCCGTAGTCTTTGAGTTCCTCTTTTCCTGTGGACAATTTTGAGCGATAAACTGGTGAATTATTTCAAACAATTTTAAATTTTGAACTTTCTTAACTTTATAATTTAGTCAAAACACTTTGATTATTTTTTAATTTTAAGAAAAATTGTCCAACCATAATACGAAATACATTCTTGTCAAAGGTTTTTTTTCAAGTCGAAATATACAACAGAACCAAAAAGGGCATCTCCGTGAAAATTCATCTTTTTTTGATGCTCAAACAACCGTTTTTCCAACATTCAACGAAACTCGTGATTTTATCACTACAAATCCATTTTTTCATATTTGTGCACAGAAACCAAAACTCCAATATCACTTCTCTGATGGCCCTGGTGACAAATAAACTACATGCGGAGTTGCAGCTTGTTATACTTCCGGGGTGGGAATGAATTCACAATTTTAAGTTTGACCGCTGCACTGATCTTGCACACAAGGTATCTAAGAAAATGTGTTGATAGGAAGATATAGTTTCCTTTCATCCTTTCAGTCGGAGGTGGTCCGTAACTACAATTATATGTAGTGACAGGAATAGAGGTAAAAAATCGTGAGGTTTTGGTTGTTTGGGGGGGGGGGGGGGGGTATCTCAACTTGACAAAGTCAAGATGAGCTATTGCCATTACTTCTCGTCCGTCGGCGTACGTACGTCCGGGCGTACGTACGTCCACAATTTCCTTTGACACACCTTACAAGTCACATCTATGATCCGATTGCTTTGAAACTTGGTATGCTTGTTTGAGGTGACCTCTAGATGAGAGCTGTCGATTTTCTTCAATTTCCGTCAAAAAATGTTGCCGCTGGCAACGTTCTTAGAGTTTAGTTTAGTCAGACCTCAATATTTCCCTTTGGCACACACAACAGGGCACATTTATGATCGGATTGCTTTGAAACCTGGCATGATTGTTTGTGTTGACCTCTAGATGGGAGCTATCGATTTTCTTCCATTTTCGTCGAAAAGTGTTGCCGCTGGCAACTATCTTTGAACTTAGTTTAGTCAGGCATCAATATATTCCTTTGGCACTCCGTGCAGGGCACATTTATTATCGGATCGATTTGAAACTTTGTATGCTTGTTTGGTGTTACCTCAAGGTGGGAGCTATCGATTTTATTCGATTTTCGTCAAAAAATGTTGCCGCTGGCAACTTTCTTAGAACTTAGTTAAGTCAGACCTCAATATTTCCCTTTGGCACCCTACAGGGCACATTTATAATCGAATTGTTTTGAAACCTGGCATGCTTGTTTGGGTGACGTGTCTAGATGGGAGCCATCGATTTACTTCCATTTCCGTCTAAAATAGTTGCCATTGGCAACGACCTCTGATGAACTTAGTAAAAACTTACTGCAGTTATGCATCAGTATTTCCCTTGGACACGCCCTACAGGGCACATTTATGATTGCGTCACTTGGAAACTTGATATGCTTGTGTGAGGTGATATCCACATGAGAGTTATCGATTTTCTTTCATTTTTGTCAAAAAATGTTGCCTCTGGCAACGACCTTTGAACTTAGTTTAGTCAGGCTTCAATATTTCCCTTTGGCTCACCATTCAGGGCACATTTATGATCGAATCAATTTGAAAGTTGGTATGTGTGTTCGGGGTGACCTCTAGATGTGAGCAATTGATTTTTGTTCATTTCCTTTAAAAAATTATTGTCGTTATCACCAGCCTTTGAACTTACTGAATTTGTTCAGCAACCTATCCCTTTTGCATTCTCTGCAGGGTATATTTATGAATTTCCATAAAAAAGAGAAAAAAGCATTGCCATAAGCTATGACCTTCAAACTTAGTGCATTTGTGCATTAACATCTTCCTTTGGTATGCCTCAGAGGGCGCATTCATTATCAGGTTGTTTTGAAACTTTGCATGCTTATGCAGGATGACAAAGATAGGAGCTATCGATTTTCTTTTCATTTCCATCAAAAACTTTTGCTGTTAGCAACAATCTTTAAATTTATTGCATTTGTGCATCAACATTCTTCTATGACATGGCCTACAGGCCACATTTATCATAGGATTGTTTTTGAACTTTGTGCGCTCATTAGGCGAGACCTTTAGATAAGAGCTATTGATTAGCATTTATTTCTGTGAAAAAATTGCCGTTAACAATAACCTCTGAAATTACTGCATTTGTGTATCAACATTCTTCCTTTAGCCAGTCTTACAGTTTACATTTAAAAATGCATGGATTACTCTGACGCTGTGCACACACAATGCTGTTATGTTGAAATTTCACCAAATAACATTGGTACCAATGATCTTCAATTTTGCCATTTCACTTATAACTTACCAAGTTCAAGTTTGTCAAGTTGAGCTACAGTGTCATTGACACTTTCATTTTTATTATTTCAGCAAAATCTTTGACCTTTGAGAACACTAATGATGGATGTGAGGGCCATTATTACTTTGCGTATTATATACCATTATACGTGCATAGGCCAGTCCCAATATAGCTAAGACAAACTGAGCTGGGAAAAGTCGGTATGTTAGAGTCTTGAAATTTGTCATTGGGTATATATCATATCGACGCCTGAGGGCTAGAATGTTCTATGTCCCATATGGGGACATAGAACATTCTAGCACTCAGGCGACGAATTATGATCACGAATGTTTTATGAAATCCTGTATCGAAAAGGTCGATGCCTATCAGATAGACTCGTAGCGACATTTAGGACGTAGACATCGTCCATGAGACCCAATATGACTACCAAAATTAATGACGTACGGAAGTCGCGAGATCAAGCATTTATTTTTCAGTGATCACTTCCGTCCGTCCTTCTGTCCGTCCGTTGTGAACGTTACATTATCGACTTCTCCTCATAAACCACTGAGCCAAATTGAGCCAAAATTGATATGCATGTTCCCTATCGTACGTCAATTCAAGATTATTCAAATAAAGTTCTCACACCCACAGGAGCACCACAAGGGGCATAATTCTGTTAGCACTCACAATTTTGTTTTTAAATCTTCTTCTCCACAATTTCCAATCAGAATCTTTTGATACTTGGATACAACATCCTTAGAGGGGTCAGATTCAGGTTTGTTCGAAAGAAGTCCCTGGATTCATATTTGGGCTTCCAATGGGAACCCGAATTTTAACTTTGTGCAATATGAGGAAATTTATTTTAAAATCTTATTGAGATCTGCCAGTCTCTTGATATTTGGTATACTGCATCTTTATGAGGTCAGCTTGAAGATTGTTCAAATTAAGTCCCTGTTATCGTGTTTGGGCTCACTCTGGGAACCCGAATTTTAACTTAGTGTAATTTGAGGAATATTGTTTAACCCTTTACCTAACATGAAAAACAGACGACACTCGCAAAAAAAATTCTTGAATAACTAATTTTTTTCATTTTTTGTCTCAAAAACATAGGTTATGACCCCTCGTTGGAACGAGCTCGTTCCAACGAGGGGTCATAACCTATGTTTTTGAGACAAAAAATGAAAATATTTTGAAAATTAATTGGCGATTTTTGAGAATAGCGCTGGCCGGTTTTGGCCGTTACGTTGGGTAAACGGTTAAACCTCTTCTTCAGCCCTATATTATTTATTGATGCTTAAGGTCACATATTTATGCACAATGGCTAATCATGACCGTGACAGTTTTACGGGTGGAGGAAGCCGGAATACCCGGAGAGAACCATCGAGCAACGACGAACAGCTGCCAGCTACCCAACATCGTAACTCCGCACTGCAGCACAGACAGGGTTAGATTGGTTGAAGACATGCGTACCATCGACACCTTAGTACATGGCGTCATAGTGCCCCCACGCGGGCAATGGAGATGAAGTGTCTTGCCCAAGGGCACAACGCGGTTGCCGCAGCTGGGATTCGAGCCGAGGACCTCTCGGCTTGCAGCCTGCACCTCTACCAACTGAGCCACCGCGCCCCCTAGCAGTCAGAACCTTTTGATATATGGCATGTTGCATCCCTGGTGGGGGAGATTCAGGTTCGTTCAGATCAAGTACCTAGGTTCATATTTTAACTCAGTCCAATATGAGCAACCATTTTTTAAATCTTCTTCAGATCAACAGAACAGATTGGTATAGAGCATCCTGGGGGGGGGGGGGGGGGGTCAGATTCAAATTTGTTCAAGTCAAGTCCCTGGAGTTCTCTTTGGGATCCCTTTGGGTACTCGAACGTTAACTTAGTTCTACATGAGGAATATTCTTTTAAAATTCTCTTCTTCAGATGTATCTGTCAGAATCTTTTGATATTTGATATGCAGCATCCTTAGAAGCTTCAAAACTCAAATTTGTTCAAATCAAGTCCCCTCTATCATACTTGGGCTCTCTATGGGTGTCCGAATTTCAGCTTAGTGCAATATGGAAAATCCTCTTCTTCAGATCCATCAGTCAGAAACGTTTAATATTTGGTTTGCATAATCCCTCGTGGGGTCAAATGCCAGTGTGTTCAGATGAATTCCCTTTTTCCTGTTTTGGGATCCCCGTGGCAACCTAATTTTTTACCGAGTGCAATGTGGGAAAATTCCTTTAACCCTTTACCCAACGTAACGGCCAAAATCGGCCAGCGCTATTCTCAAAAATCGCCAATTAATTTTCATTATTTTTTTCATTTTTTGTCTCAAAAACATAGGATATGACCCCTCATTGGAACGAGCTCGTCGAGCTCGTTCCAATGAGGGGTCATAACCTATGTTTTTGAGACAAAAAATGAAAAAAATTAGTTATTCAAAAAAATTTTTTGCAAGTGTCGTCTGCTTTTCATGTTAGGTAAAGGGTTAAAATTCTTCTTAAGATCTACCTATCAGAATCTTGTGATATTTGATATGCAGCAAACTTAGGAGGTTCTGATCCTAGTTTATTCAAATCAAGTCCCCTGGATCGTAGTTGGGCTCCCTGTGAGATACACAATTTTAACTTAGTGCAATATAAGGAAAATGTTTAAAAAAATCGTCTTCACATCCAAGAGTCAAATTCTGACAGAACTGATTGTGGTAAACTTTAGTTAGATATAAATGTGAGTACATAACATTAACGTCTGCTCAAATGGCGATCTCCAGACCACTTGGGGGGGGGGGGGGTCAGAGGGTGCGTTGAAAGATTTTTTTTTTGGGGGGGGGGGAGAAGAAGATTTGCAGGGTTTTGAGAGATTTTATGAAGAAATGAACTTTCACCCTGTTGGCGGCAGTGCCGTATTAACCCATGGCCGGGCCCCTAGGCTTGTAGATATTACGGTCTCGGGGCCCCTCCGGCACTACAGCTAATAGCCTGGCCCTGGTACGATAGGCACCATGCCGCAGTACATCGCCCTATATCCATTTTGCGGGTTTTCTGAAGAATACTACTCACAACTTGACATATTATTTAAATAAGCATTAAAATAATATACGGTATATAAATATATATATAGTATACTTATGAGAGTATATATATATGGATAAATACATATGTACATATATCGCTACGGCACAGAGTACAAAGTGCCTTTAATCATTTGAGCTCTGGGGCGCTGGTAACAGTGCCTCCGCAATAAAAAAAAATTGGCGCGCCCCCTCTTCCTGTGAGCCCCTAGGGTTCAGCCTAGTCAGCCTTAAGAATAATGCGGCCCTTGTTGGCGGAGGGTGATAGAAGGGGGTCCACTGCGTAATTTTTTTCTCTCTTTGCTTAAAATGTTTTTTGAAGGGGTTTGAGTGATTTTAGACAAACACATTTACCCAACAGACTCTAGCTAAAATAGATTAACTGTATTAACATGTAGATGCTGAATTTTACCTTAAATCATTCGTTAAACAATTCTATCGGGTGAGCGATTAAGCTCCCTTGGGGCTCATGTTTCATATAGCAAATGGTATTTAACCCGTTGCTCAGTCTTCTGTTTTCTGACGGATTCAAAGGGGAGAATCTGAAACAAAGTGAGGCGCAAATAGGCCAATGAAACAATTTTAACAATCTTCGAAAGGTTGTATCTAGGCCTGGTAGTCACAAATATTGCTTCTAGCATCGCAAAGATGTTTGACGGGCTTTAAATATCTTTGTGTTCACGCCTGATGGAGATAATCCTATCCTAAAGTTTTTGTTCACGAGATATTCCATGGTGACATTTACCAAATCATAAGGAAACTTTTTGGAGTTGACTGAAAGTGTCACTTACGAAGTTACATGAAATTTAAATGTTTTTCGTTGTGAAACCAGTTTCATCGTGCACACATGGGGTAGTGCAAGCCAAATTCGCAGGACTTCTCGCATCCCATCGAATGTCTTTAAAGCATGCATAGCTTGCCTTGGGTAACTTCATCCCAATGGACTCAAAATTCCCGACTGGGTTCAGCTTCGACCCCAATTTGTTGGATTGGGTGAGTCCTGTTTTTTACCAGCCACTGTCCTTAAACAAACCCTGATAAGAAGGCACAACGACGGACATGTTTATAAAGTGCGTTCAATGAAGGGGCCATGTTCTCTTGCGTTCTTCCTCCTTACCGCGGACGAATAATGTAGGACTGAAAACCGCTTGTTACATATAGAATAAACGTATAGTGTTTTCAAGTAAAAATTTATTCTACGAGTAGGATTAAGAATGAAACCGACGAGCCTCTGGCGAGTCGGTTTCATTCTTAATTCTACGAGTAGAATAAATTTTTTACTTGAAAACACTATACGTTTATTTTGTTTATCCCATAAATCTTCTACAGGGCAGTCACGGCAAAATTCGTGCTATAATTCGCTACAAAACACAGGGAGAAGTGAGGAGCACATTGCTTCAATTCGATCGACCAGCTCAAGTGGCAAAAATAAACAAGGCGCAGTAATACATTTCTGTCTAAAAATAATTCCTCTAAAAACTTGAGCTAAACTTGCAGAAATACTTTATTATATGAGCAGTGTGTGGTGTTTTCTACTGGCATTGTGTAATACTTTCAAAAAGATTTAAAGAAATCAACAATCGAACTATTAGTTATGCTAGACTAATGTGGTCGAGTCCAGAGGTCAACAAGTCCGTCGCTACTAGGGGAATAAATTCTTTCAGTGTTAAACCTTCGATGAAAATGTATCACCCTATACTAGGTGAATAAAGCAAAAGTTTATCCAAGGCCTTTATTGTTCAAATAAACGGCCATTTATGGGATAAATAACCTGGTCACCGAAGAAAATTGGCATATGGATAGAAATGTGACTGTTACTTCTGGAAAGGACTATCAATCGTTCCTCGCCGTTTTCTTTCCTCTGCATGCAAAAGCCGAAGTAGTGTTTCAACCCGTTAACTCGTAAAACCCGGCAGCGCTTTCCACTCACGGGACCAAACAATACAGCTATCCCATGTATCGGTATACAATGAAAGTTCTTTCCTAAACCTAACGCAACCCACAACTCTGAAACATGGAGTCTACTACCATGTACAAATGCGAGAACAACTACGTCTCTCTCAACTGTTCTGATTTCATGAGAATTTCGGATTCCCTGAAGATATAACGTATGGAACGTGAAGAATTATCCTGGTGTCGGCATCCTAGTGGACGCTTGGCCTATTGATTCGGGATACTTCTGTCGGAAGCGAGTATGTGAGTGTCATTGGTAGCCAATTATTCCTTTGTACCAAGATTATGGCTGATCAGTACGGCGGAGAACGAAAACAGTTCTACTTTATCCAAATTGCGAGGAAACGATTTTCAAAGTGGGGTCTGGATCGGGCGATGGATGGTGGTCGGTATCACGGACCGACCATGGTTCGACCCGCCGTACGAAAATTTTAAATCCCAGGGTACCAAAACCCATTTCCATGCATCTGAGGAAATATTTTGAGATTTTTCCGGAGATGTATTTCACACTTTGTGAGCCGTTAAAAAACTTTGGTAAAGCATACAGGTAAGGTCTATTTATCAGCTTTGGTCGTAATAACCAAAGCTGATAAATAGACCTCACCTGTATGCTTTACCAGACGTTAACAGCAATTATACTGTTTGGATTATCTTGTCTGGGTGTGGATTTGGTACTTGTATGTCTGTAAGATTACGATCTATTTCAGTTAACCGATTACTTAACAGACTGTATATATTTTAGCGTTTGCTGCCACTTTCTGCAAAAAAATGATCCGATATCCATCGAAACTGAACCAGTACGAGAGAAACATAGCTGGCGAAAATATGGGGGAGGCTCTGGATCTGCCCCTCGTTTCACCAGGCATTGGTTGTGTTAAAATATATGAATACAAAAAACATGACCCGGCAAAAAAGTGGAGGGGCTGACCCCCCCCCCCCCCCCCCCCCCCAAACAAGCCCCCCCCCCCCGGTTCCTCCGCCCCTGAAACACGATGACCAGGTATTTGGAACGAGGTTTTTTTTCGGTAATCCATCTACTACCGCCTTCACCGCGAACTTCTTTCAACTCTCTCTTCAGACTGTTCGAAAATATACACCTGGAACTTAATTACGCACCCCCTGGTTTTTTTTCGCAGTAGTGTTAATAGAAACTGTCGTTACTTTCATGCTGTCTTTCAGATGGCCAAAAGTGATTGTTTGCGGAAAGAATGGTCTATTGACAAATGAAGGACAACACAATGATGAAAATATGCAGTATTTTAAAGGCGCTAATTACACATATCTGTCACTAATGTTTTTGATGGAAAATGTTCTCTCGACAAGTATGGTGCTGGAACGGTTCATGATGAAACAATGCAGGTAATTATTGACAAAAAATGTAACTTGTGATCTTCTGAACATAATAACAGAGTCAGATTTCAGTAGCGAGTGTATCCACCACGTGCCCGGATGACAGCCCGAACCCTTCTAATGCAACCATTGAGCCTTCTGATACGGTCCAGAGGCAACTGCTGCTACTCCTTGTGCAATGCAGCTTCCAAATCGGCCAAATTCTGTACAGAGGCGGATGCCTTAAGATAAAAACAATAAAATATAGTTTAGAGCCATGAATCCACAAAATTGCGCTCAGTGATGTCCACGCATGCGTTTACCAGGTAATAAAATTCTTTATCATCAAAATTTTAATTAATGAAGCACCGGGTTTTACCCGGTGCTTCATTAATTAAATTTTTGATGATTATCCCTATAATTAGTGTTTGGAATCTAATATTATTGCGTCCGTGGAAATATTGTCCACCCGTGGAAAGTGACCAGTCCAAGGTGGCCGTGCTGTACAAAATGCGTGGAATTCGACCATTGAGTAAACGCGTCATATAAGAAGGTACAAAATTGATCGTTTCGCATCAAAATGACATTATGGCGTGAATAAAATGATTCGAAACAAAACGACTTCATATAATATAATAAATAAATAAATAAATAAATATAAATAAATAAATAAATAATACAGTTTAGAGCCATGAATCCATAAAATTACGCTCTCAGGCTTTACAATGTTCTGCTGCTACATTGTACATGTATTATAAAATTGATACAAAGTTAATGAACACCGAAGGCGCGGGCGAAAAGGTGGGTTTTCAGTGCCTTTTTGAAGCTTTCTAGCGTCTGAGGTGCCTTTAAGTGATCGGGCAGCCTATTCCAAAGAGTGGGGCTAGCCACGGAAAACGTCCGATCGCCTGCCGTTACAAGGACGCCTGATTTGGATATCAGGGAGTTCGAAGCTGTTGAACGGAGGAGTCGAGGTGGTACATACAGTTGCAACAAACTGCCCAGATAATCAGGAGCCAGTCCATTCAGGGCTTTGGATGTCAGTAGGAGCATCTTATACTCGATCCTATCTTCAACTGGCAACCAGTGAAGATGGGAGAGGAGGGGAGTGATGTGACATTGCTTGCACACGACGTCCAAGAATGTCCCAGATGTGCTCAAAGTGATTCAAATCGGGGCTTATTGCAGGTCAAGGTAGTGTTGTAATAGCGTTGATTGCTCTGAAGGAATGCTCTCACATCATGGGAACGATGTGGACTTGCATTGTCGTCCGTGAATACTGGGCGAGTAGCCAACGGGTGGTTCAACAGAACTGCCCGAAACCGTCTCATAGCCGGCAACTCATCTTTCCAAATAAATATCTTGATTTGAGGATGAAAACAAATTCCACGGTAGCCTGCAAGTATCTGCGTATTCAATGCACTGTTTCCTATTAGAAAGACAACTACTAGAGAACAAATAGATAATGGTGACGACTGAAGAACAATGATATTGGGACGGGAAACTACAAGTAAAATCAAACACATTTCGTTCTGTATGTCGTCAAATCGGCTGATTGACCTTGACCATACCAGCATACGCTGCCCTTTGAGCACGGAGTAACGGAAAAGCATTGCCCTATCCATTTCCAAGCATTACATTTTATTTTCATATGCCATCAAAGGTGGTCGCTAGAGTGGAAGGAAAAGAGGGCATCCCGAAATTTCTGGGTTTTAAAAGGTCATGGTGGATTTGAAGGTCAAGGGAGCATCAGAAACTTGGAACCAGTCGGCTGGTTGATGTACATTCCGACCAACACTGGAGCTTTCATGCTTTTATCCAAAAATGAACGATTTCGGACTTATTAACCCCACTATATACGGTGTCACTGGCAGTTTTATTTGAGACTTTGTCATTACTGACTTGTTCCAGATGAGAAGGAAGAGTTACCCCGGACATGCATTCGTGACTGGCACTCAAATGATTTATGACTTCTGAAGCCCACAAGGTCGGGGAAAGTACACCTTTTTCACTCGTATTTCAAACTTTCCCTTCAGTGTCGAACCATGGTCGGCTCAGGTAGAGGGGTGCTTCAAAAATGTTCCTACGTTCTTGCCGATCAAAAGATTTTAAGCCAAGAAATTACCTGAGTGAGTGAACTGTCAGAAATGGTGTTTACCTCCCGTAAGGTAATGATCAAGTCCTTAGACGCAATGGAAAAGCAGTTTTAAAATATGCCCACTGACCGATCTATTTGACTCCGTCTGGTCTTGGGGTGGTGGTAGACCAATAGACCAACAAGGTACTACAGTATTCCTAAACCACCGTACGGGGCAGTCAAGCATACCTCAAAACACTGTATGGTCAAGCATTACGTACTACCTGTATCATCTGTAGAACAGTTTAACGCCTTTGGTAGATTCCTAGTACTAACGGCTAAGAGTGAACAATATCGGAACATATCGGTACTTCCTATACTACCGCAGTACACAACCGAACATAAAGCACTATGCACTGCACCATAGAAACTACACCTTGGAATAATGCAATATGTAGGTTAGTAGGTCCAAAAGCTAACAGTAGACTAACAGGTGCATATACTGCCCATAATATACTACCTTATCAGTCCAGCACGAGAATACCGACACATCCTGACTCGAGCCACATATTTAGAAGAGATGACATTACACTTCTTCTTTCTGTGTAAGTCCCAGAATCTTCAAACAAGAAACGTAAGCGTTGACATACTGATCCAGTTTCCCTCAATGTAGTTAATCTATATTCTGTCAATTTAAGATCGGTGAAGGGTGATGTCTTGCCCAATGTCTTTTTGTCCCACTCCTGCTCACCTCAATCGTGGTGAACTTTTCATCAATTGACTCGGGGGTTTTGTATACTTCGTCCCGCCGACCATTTTTCTGGCATTCCTACCCAGAGCAATATAGCTGTCCCACTCAATCCATTCCGTCTAAAAGACAAGTGGAATCCACTGCAAGCAAGAATCTACCTCTCGAGGCTTTTCTTGAGTCGACTGGTTGGGAGAAATCTCATCTGTCTGTCTCGACTCATCTCGACAACATATCTAAGCAAGAACTTTCAGTATTACACAATTTACGTTAACGTAATAATATTTCCATCAAACCTGCTGATAAAGGTTCGTCGGTTGTAATTATAGATAGGTCAGCCTTCATAGCTGAAGTGGACAGACAGCTTTCTGACTCTGACACACCCTTCAATAAACGACTGGATAACGACTCCACCCGGATGCACTCTCATAAACCAATTTATGCTATTACAGGAATCATTCAAGGTGGGTATATATCTGAGGAAGTTCGTGATTATCTTCTTTCAGATAAACCTGATGCGGATAGATTCAAGGACATGACAACCGCCCCCAGTTCCTTATTCTGGATTCGTTATCGACGCATTTTATCGGTTGGTAACGAATATCGAATAAGGTACTGGGAATAAGTAACGGTTGTCCGGTTCCCGGTAGATTATATCTTCTGTCCAAACTTTATGGAGCAGGTAATCCAGGCCACCCAATTATCTTGGGGAATAATCATGTTACTGATAAAAATTCGGAGTTCGTTGATTTTCACGTCCGACCGATCGTTGAAAAATTACTATACCACTTGAAAGGTGCAACTCAGTACCTCAAAGGCTCAGAAAAATTGACAAATTGTGTGAGCTTCCGGATGACATTTTACTCTGCGCTATGGGTGTAGTTTCTCTCTACACCAACACCCCCACACTGCGATGATATCGGCGCCTGCAGAGAGACGCTGGATACACGATCTTACCTAGACCCGCCAACGGAAAGCATTGTAGATCTCATCACACGTGTTCTAAAAATGAATGATTTCCAATTCATTGGCGTGAACTATCATCGGACCAGGGGTATAGCCATAGGCACACGCAAAGCACTATCTTTTGCCAACATTTTTATGGTGCGACTCGAAACTATTTCTTCATCTTTTCTAATGCCTATCTCGAGGCTATTGAGGTTTATTGATGATACTGATCTGAAGTGTGTGGGAACAGAGTCTGAGCTTATGAAATTTATTTTTTCTCGTTTTGCAGTACCCTTCAACATAGCAAAGAATTCACAGCTGGAATTCCATCAGAGAGAAATTACCTTTCTTGACACTACGGCACGCATTGAAAACAATTTGTCCCCTGAGTTCCAATGTGTTCTATGTGCCAGTAGGCACATGGAACACATTGGAACTCAGTGGACGAAATGTATTGTTACCAATTTGTATTACAAACCTACCGACTCACGCTAGTGCTGGCGTCCATCCAGTTTCTACCCTATAGTCCAATCAAGCTGATACTTAATCCACAAAAAAAATGCTATGGAAAAGATTTTGCTTTTAATCGAAGCATATATCGTCCCCAGTAGGCACATAGAACACATTGAGACCCAAAAGACGATATGTCTAAATAACTACATACTAAAAATCCCCGACATTCCCACAATGGGAAATTATGTTTTTGATGACTTATTTCTTCTCGAGGAAATAAAAATAGTCAAATTATTCCCCAATCGCCGAGAAATTGCAAAACAAATGTTTGTATTGTTTGGGCTGGTTAAGAAACTGCCTTCAGTAATCTGAAGTCTCAACTTGTGAACAGAAATTACAAGCGGGAGCCAGTTGACAGTGCAATCGTCAAAGCTGAAAGCTTGCCAGGTGACGAACTAATCCGTTATAGTACCAAAGTTTCAAAATATGTACATACCATTTGTTCCCACCTTTCATCTAGATCTTTCAAACCTCTCCAGAATCCCCCAGACACACCGGAGGACGAGTTGAGAGTGATCAAAGTTTTGCTAAGATTTTCCAGAGCATGTAACATCATGGAGCGTTTGAATAAGTTTAGATTTAATGCCATTGCGTAGGTCGTTCTGCAGTTTAGGAAATGCGTGCTGTGGTAAATTTGCAGAGAAGCTTGTTCTAGTATTTCTAAGCAGACCCAATTGTTCACTTTGTCTGGTGTGCATTCCAGTTGGATGATGATAGATTTTGGAGGAAATTTCCAAAGCTCTTTGGCAAGTTTCTTTTACATCAGATATGATCAGGGTGTTCATTAATATACGACATGTTGATACCGACGCCCCCCCCCCCCTCCCCACCCCCCGCGTCCTCAAATTTGTATAACGTATAACCAACAAGAAAATTCTATTCGCCCCTTACAGGTATCTTGATTGGATGTTTTTGTGGGTTTACTGTTGTTAAAGTTGTTAAACATGTCACTTTGATTCATCATGCTGACCCCCCCCCCCCCCCCCCCCCCGCCCCCTCTAAATTACATTCTGGCAGTGTTTTACAATGAAATATGTTATTTTATGTAATAATCATTACAGGAAAGAACAGAAGAAAATATCATTCTTATAGTCGCTTTTGTCTAGGCGTTTCAGGTGGGTTCTGGTATTTAGTATTTTTGTGCGGTTCTGGTGGGTTCTATGCGGCTCTGATGGGTTCTGGTATTTAGGGGGAAACGCAAAGAAAAGTATCGTTTGTGATTGGTCGCCTTCCTACGACACTTGCCAATATGTTGAAGTTTTTGTCGGAGTTCATAAAACCACACGACGTTTATTTGTAGTCCAGGGAGATAAATCACACTTTAAAATTAACAGAAAAATACAAAAATAAAGTTAAGTATGATTTGAAATGTGAAAAGGCAAGTCAACATGAAAAGATTTGCGTACCACACAATTAGTGCTAAGTAACACAACATAACAAAATTGCCAGTGGAGAGCTGCGTGTCACAAACGCAGGATGCCATCTTCCAGTTTTATTCAAAGGAGTGAATGAAGAAATATTCTATTACTTTTAGTTTCGCTTGGATGTTGTCGCAACTCTTGGGACATTTTGAAGCATCAGGGTTTTAAAATGTGATTTCAATAGCTTTCCAGTATCATTAAAAATAACTTTTAGTATCACAAATTTGTTATACAGATCTTGAGAGGACCCCTGTATAAAGGCTGAATTTTATATTCTCATCGCCGCAGGATACAAAAATGTCTGACAGAGTACATGGGTTGGAAATCCCTCCAATTGCACATGTAACTAGTAATGTGTACAAGTTATTTGTTCTTGACATGAGACGACCAAAGATTGGGCTGTTACTTTATTTGCCAAATAAAATTTAACTCAACGCAGTCAAGATGGTGTGAGTAAGAACTAAAGGGGGGTGGGGACAAGACCTTTAGATCAGTCTAATTTGGGTACAACGGCAAATATGGATCAGTCGTATTGTGGCCTGAATGGCTGGAGAAAAAGCTCCGATATTTTCTTCCTCTTGGCGTCTGTTTTAGGTTTCAGATCCCCTCTTAATATGATAGTTTACAACCCCTTGTTATAGGTCTTCGTCATTATCACTGGTTCCCACCACCACTTGACGTAATTTACCCGAGAAGGCTTCCCAGTTTCCCAGTGTCAAGTCAGAGTCTTATCTGAATGTAATTTCCGCATGACGTTTAATAGGAAATGCCACGAATCTGAATTTAATAGATCTTCAGCTTCCAGATGAGCATAGAGAATTTGCCAAAGAAAAGCAATGGGCGTCGACAGTGTCGTATACGACACTGTCGGCGCCGATTGCTTTTCTATGGCGAACTCTGTAGGTTTTTAAAAATTATTTATCTGTTGCATTGTTTGATTTGAAGGTAAGCTCTTAGATATATTGCAAGCATCAGGGAAACCATAGCCAAACTATATATTACCGAAACTCTGCAAAACTTTGGAAACAGTTTCAAACTCCGCATAATTTGGGCGCAATTACGTTATTTGGGCACATCGTTTAACCTCGTTATTTGGGAAGAATTTAAAGGCCTGGTGGGGTCACCACGTTAAACCTAATGTCCATATCTACTGAAAAAGCTTCCCGCGGGAAACCCGGGAAGTGAAGCAGTGCCTGTTCACTGCGGTGAGCAGTCTCTGTTTTACTGGTAAAATAGGACCCAGTCACCAATGTTTGGGAGGTGCAAACCCCCTCTAAAATGGGCAGTATGGCTTATTAACGCTCATCCCTGGTCTTGAGTTGATACTAATATTGTGGTCATGATTAGATTTGTGCAAAAATGTGTGACCTTAAACACCAATAAATAAATAAACAAATAATACTGAAAGAGCCCGGGGAATTCGTACAATGAAATAAATGAGAAATCGAAGCTATAGGTCGTGAAGTTGAAATCTATTTTCAAAGAAAGTATACAAAGATTTGAAACTCCATTCACTATAGATTTAGTAGGACATAGAGTTTGCTTTTAACATTTTAAAAAAATGCTTGAGATACATTTTATACAATATTTTTTTAAAATTCTTACATCAAAATATATCTCTTTTGACGAGGACGCGATGTCTCAGTGGTTACGGCATTGCGTTGAGTCAGTGGGCAAGGCACTTAATCTCGACTGCCCATGTGGGAGGACGGTGGCGCTGTGTACTAAGGCGTACTGCACATGAGTAGTCCATTGGTCTTCAACAAATGCTAACTGTGCATGTTATGAGTAAGTACGTTGGGGAGTTTGTCAGTTGCTCACCGCTCTTCGATGGCTCTCTCCGTGTATTTCGGTTTCCTGCAGCCGTAAAACTGTCCGACACGAGATGATCCTTACTGTCGAAAATGTCGTTAAACCACAATAAGAACTAAAGACATAAAATCTCTTTTGATCGGTGTCTTTTTTCCAATTTGATGGTCCTCGCCTAGGGTCGTGTCCAAGGTTAATATCCATGGCTACCACACTTGAGGCAGGGGTACATTATTGGCATCATTGGCTTCAGTGTGTTCAGCACATATCTCGGTATACAAAGTTCTTGTCATAAAAAAGCTGAAGGAATAAATTCAAGCTGACGTGAGTGCAAGTGATCCTTTTGAGTATGAAACACTTATTAACCTTTCTGTAGAATACGGCACTTACGCGACGAAACACCTTCGACAACAATAAACGGCTCTGTCAGACCGGAATTTGTTTAAATTTATTGTGCGTGGAGACAACGAGGAATCGCCTGATAATGTTAAGATAAAGGACTTGGTAAAGGTACATATATTTTTTTTATTCGTTTATTATCAAGTCCTTCATATTATTTATTTATTTATTTATTGGTGTTTAAGGTCACATACTTATTCACAATGGCTAATCGTGACCGTGACAGTTTTACGGGTGGAGGAAGCCGGAGTACC
The DNA here is from genome assembly GCA_031216915.1 of Pictodentalium vernedei. Lineage (NCBI taxonomy): Eukaryota > Metazoa > Mollusca > Scaphopoda > Dentaliida > Dentaliidae > Pictodentalium > Pictodentalium vernedei. The sequence continues at coordinate 472,240,586 of CM062292.1, read as the reverse complement.
CGGAGAGAACCACCGAGCAACGACGAGCAGCTGTCAGCTCTCCAACGTCGTAACTCTGAACTCTGCACCGCAGCACAGGCAGGATTAGATTGGTTGAAGACATGCGCACCATCGACGTGCAGTACGCCTCAGTACACAGCGTCATCGTGCCCCCATGTAGGCAATCGGGGTGAAGTGTCTTGCCCAAGGACACAACGCGGTTGCCGCAGGTGGGATTCGAACCGAGGACCTCTCGGCTTGCAGCCTGCACTTCTACCAACTGAGCCACCGCGCCCCCAAGTCCTTCATATACCCATACGGCTAACCTGTAGGAGCCATTGGCCAATGTCCTTTAATCCATTACCCAACGTAACGACCAAAACCGGCCAGTGCTATTCTCAAAAATCGCCAATTAATTTTCATTATTTTTTTCATTTTTGTCTCAAAAACATAGATTATGACCCCTCGTTGGAACGAGCTCATCGAGCTCGTTCCAATGAGGGGTCATAACCTATATTTTTGAGACAAAAAATGAATAAAATTTGCTATTCCAGATTTTTTGCAAGTATCGTCTGCTTTTTCATGATAGGTAATGGTTAACAACAGAGCACCATGTGGGACGTAACCACAAATATCTGAATGGGGATATCAGGGACTTGATGTTAAACCTCGCTATGAGATTTCCTCATGGCCCTGGTGGCATTATATGATGAAAGGTGAACTGACACGTCGTGGTCTATGTTCTTGGAGAAATGATAATGGAAGGATGCTAAGACAAACAGAGTCATCTGATTGGTTAGATAGTGGCGGTAAAGCGATCTGGATGGACATTCTTAGAATTGAGTGAAAGTGGGGTGGGACAGGGTCAGCGATACCTTAGACAAGATAGAATCCTAGAGTGACCAGAACTGGGAATAGATAGACTGAGTTGAGAATAGACAGTAGATTACCGTGGGTTGTCGGGAAGTGTGGTTCTTTGAGAATTCCTTGACAGATAAAGATTGATTTCCTCGTGGCCCTCGTAACCTCATACGACAAACGTCTGGAGGTCAAAGGCCAGTAACCTCAGACAGTAGATGTCCATGTCGTAAGTGTCCTCAAATACCTGCTTGAAGATATGAGGGATGTGATGTTAAACGTCATTGAGAGATTTCATCATGGCCCTAGTGGCATTATATGATGAAAGATGAACTGACACGCCGTGGTCTATGTACTTTGATAAGTTTGGGTGAAAGTGGGGGTGGGACTGGATGAGGGGTACTTCACACTTGATAGAATCCTAGAGTGACAAGAACTTGGAATAGATAGACTGGGTTAAGAATGGGCAGCAGATTGTCGTGGGTTGTCGGGAACTAAGACTCTTTGAGAGTCCCAGTGAGATAAAGATTGAGTAATGACATCACGCCGAGTTACCAGGACAATACTCTTGACACCTTCAACGCACCGCTACATGGCGTCTCTTCCGGGGCCATCCACCCGGACCACCCGTGTCATCCAATTATGGCATGAAGCATCCTTTTTCTACTACTCCCGCCCATTCTTAACGGTATTAGTGGCTGCATTACGGCAGCAGACTTCCCCTACAGCAATTGTACAGATTGCACAAAGTTATGCAAAAACAACAACCCCCCCCCCCCCCCCCGTCCCCACCAAAAGAAAGAAAGAAAGAAAGAAAGAAAGAAAGAAAGAAAGAAAGAAAGAAAGAAAGAAAGAACTATAAATCTGTAGATAAACCAAAATGTAACGAGTCGACAAGCTGCACTGTTTGATGGAGAGCTTTATTTTCATTCAAACAAACAAATTGTGGAGCAAATCAACAGTGTCTCATAATAATAATTCTTTTGCCTTCTAACGAGGATGCCTGAATCCACTCCCCCCCCCCCCCCCCCCGGCCAGATTATTCCTCCCCAATCTCTCACCTAATTTCGCAACATTTAGTCAAGAACTGTTTCACGATTCTCTCCTTTGGCGCTTTCCTCGATATCCCCAACTGTAATATATATATACTCGCCCAAAAAAGAAAGTGTGCATTGCAGAAATTGATCAAACTCCAAAAAAATAATGTCATAGGTGTAAAGAGTGTTAACCTGTTCATGAATAAGTTATATTGAACACAAAAACAGCTTTCTCCGTTAAAATTGCATTAATGTTAAATGACGTGCTGCACGTTTGTGAAAAGGCATGTTTTCCACGTGGAAAGTCTGAAAATTCATGCAGCAGTGTGAATCCTTGGGTATTTAAACACTAAAGTAAGGCCTTCCCATCGTTCACATTCAAACTTGCGCTGCTGTTAAAACGACTCCACATTAGCATGCCAAGATTGACAATGAATCAACGTCTCCTTGCCCTGGGTATGATTAGCGCTGGCAGAACACACAGAGAGGTTGCCCAGCATTTGAACTGCCACCGTAACACTGTAGACAGGCTAATCCATCGACATGCACAACATGATGACGTTCGAGACCGACCCCGCTCTGGGACACCCCGAGTTACCACCCCTGCACAAGATCGGTATAAGAGCGAAACCGTTATGGGGGAGGGTCTCTCATGGTGTGGGGTGGCATCACTGTCCGTAACAGAATTGAGCTGGCCATTATTGATGGCAATCTCAATGCAGCCAGATATCGTGATGAAGTGCTTACACCTGTTGTTGTCCCATTTCTGCAACGTCACGGCCCCGGCGTCATTCTACAGCAGGACAACGCCCGACCCCACGCAGCTCGTGTTGTTCAATAGTATCTGCAGCAACAACAAGTGGATGTTCTTCCCTGGCCCGCAAATTCGCCCGATATCTCACCCATTGAGCACGTATGGGACGAAATGAAACGTCAGCTACGCCGGCTTCCCCATGCACCGTCAACGCTTATGGAATTCCAAAGACAGCTTATCAGAATATGGAACAGCATCCCACAACACTTCCATGCTAACTTGTTCGCTTCCATGAGGCGTAGATGCACAGCAGTAGTCGATGCAGACGGAGGTCATACCAGATATTGAGTGTGTGACTTTTGTGTTTGACCCTTAGTGTCTTTGACTCTCCATGGCACCAAGAGTATTCGTCGTAGCGTAATGAAATTTCTCGTGTTGATCACAAATTGATTCATCTGTGATTGAATAAAATTTCCATGAATTAAAATGATATATTTTTTTTTTTGGTGTTATTTTTTAGCATGAAAACTTTCTTTTTTGGGAGAGAATATAGATCATTTCCCTCAAGCCATTCCTCATCCACTTATCCCTCTTGTTTTTATCCCATTTTTCCATGAGTTTCTCAATGAGTCCTGAACTATTAGGCAAATATTTGGGTACATCCTATAATGAAATGTTTGGGGTCTCGCTTACTCCTAAATTTCACATTTGGCACGTTTTTTTCTCGTCCTTCCTCAATCTTCCCTTTGAGCAAAAATTAACTCCCGATTTCACTTTGAACAACAATGTCCACCCCCCCCCCCCCCCCCCCCCACGCATACACACACCACCACCATCACCACCATCACTATCCAATCATCCATCTAGGTACTTCTTAAAAGCTGGTGCATATTTTTTTTGTATAACCCGACTAGAGAGTTCTTGGTCCTTACTCCACAGCTTTCTATCGCGATTCTCGAGCACCCTTCCAATGATAAAGCTGCTCCCCTGCTTCAGTCCTCCTTCTAGATCGTCAGTCTCAATAGAGTAATTCTCCATTAGCTCCCTCTTCTGTCTTACCCATCCTGTCTGAATGGTACAGTTCCACACAAAGTTAAACGTCGTTTTACACCATCTGTTGTATGGAAAGTTTACCAGCTAATTGGTGTAGCATAACTGCCATACATTTATTCTATCTTTAAATGGCATTCAGACACGTTCCCATCTGATAAGATGGGGAGATTGATTCATCACTCCCATTTGGCTTACACGCTACGCATACACATACAATACTACGCTTTCTAGGAATACACCGAATGCAAAAAAAAAGAAATCCTTGCCATTGATGTCAGTTTACATCATTGTTCTCTATGCAACATGGAATGTCAGCGAGAAAATTCCATTTGCCCCCCCCCCCCCTCAACACACACACACACACACACACACACACACACACACACACACACACACACACACACACACACACACACATACAGAGTCTTGTCTACCCTACATACCGAGGTACCCCATTGCTTGTCCTTTGTGTGGACTAACGGTTTCTACCTCGTTTTGCCGGTACAGTTCTGGGAAAACAACCGAGGTAAAGGGTTTCTTTTGTCTTTTGTACCTCGGTAAGGCGAAACACGCAAACTCTTTTGTCTAGTTACCTCGTCAAGTTGGTAAGACAACCCCCCCCCCCCACACACACACACACACAACCCCCCCCCCCCCCCCCCACACACACACACCTAAGTTGGCGTCAAGTTAATCAACGTGACAGCTATTCCCAATCGATTATGTTTGTTGACGTGAAAGTCAGCTTTCACTTCACCAAACGCCATTTGGTTTACCCAGCAAGAAAACTGGTAACACTGTTTCAAATTTCCAATATTGTTTCCTGTTTGTTTTTTTTTTTCAAATCAAAAACTAAGATATGTGCAAATAATCAGTTTGTATAGATTTCATCACCATGTCCCATGTTTGGTCCTGGGGGGCGCACACGTCACATTCGTTTTCAAAAGTATAAACATGTGCAGAGCGAAATAAAGGGCCAGCGATGGCGGTTACCGTCAATCACTACATATGTCCCTCGTTCAATGGCACTCGTATTGACAATACTTTATTTATATCAATGCATTTCGATAATTGAACTTTCGAAATGGTAACTCAGTTTCGCTTTGCAATGCAACGAAGATTCGCAACTCGAGTGAGGCTGTACGCACTCACATTTACCATATTATTATTACCACTTTTGCGGGCGTTCCTAGCACATCAACAATGTTTTACCGGGCGTTGAAACCTCGTAATGCTCAACAAGTACAAGTCATGTGACGTGTTGGGCCGTTATTGACTATAACAGCCCAACACGTCAATAACAGCCCGACACGTCTAAATATAGACAATGACGTCACATCTCTCAGCCGATCAACAATATTTTTCCCAGATTTCCATTGGGATTGAAATTCAATTCGGATTTTTTTAATTAGTAAACACAATTAACACATTTGTTTCAAGTGTTTCCCTTTGTGTCACGGATAGATAATGTATCAAATATAGGAAGCGATACGCACAAAGTAAGTGATGACATCTTTGATGAATAAACTCCTTGCCTAAAGTTCGCATTTCGAAGATATATTTCATCATCTAACTTCCCAAATTTCGCCGTAGACTGATCAGACGATAATCACATTACCCGGTTTGTTTGTCAATAAATCAGATGGTAGTGTCGCTGTTTTTTAATTCTAAAATGTCAAACTTCATTTATTTATCTTATTTCCCATATAATTTAATTGTAATGTACCCGATGTACGAAAGTGGCAATAATAGAAATAACATGACTTTGTTGGGCATTACAGTGTATCAACGGCTCAACAGAAATGGTTAACAGCCCTTGAGCTTATTAGCGGCCCTCGACTTCGTCGCGGGCCGCTAATAAACTCTTGGGCTGTTAACCATTTCTGTTGAGCAGTTAATACACTGTAATGCCCTTCAAAATCATGTTATTGTTATATTAATAATATTAAAATTGATACTTACTGTAAAAATTACTTTTAACACAAATGATCAAACGTATAATTTACCAATATCTCTATATCTGATGCTGAATCGAGTTCACGTCCTCTATTTTCTGCCCTTGGTTGTGTCTGTTAATAATTCCACGTGTGCTTTCTTTTGGGAACACGCGACCCAATATGGCGAATGTTGATCTCCTCTATTGCCACGAAAAGGGCTTGGCATCATCAATATATTCATTTTTCACAGACATCCAAATCTGTTCTTTAAAAATCGGTCGGCGTTGCGAGGCGTCGGGTAATTGAAAACCTTCTGGAAAATTTTATTTGTTGAGCATTTATTTATAGCAACAACTCACCCCACCCCACCACCACTCCCCCTAATATGGCGAGCCAGTGGTGCACTTTTCTATATGCGACCAATGAGCGCTCCAGTATTCCAGTTGTATAGAGATCAGAGGTTTACACTTTTTCCTATAATGATGGAATGGATACCTGGTGAGTGCCTAGCTCAATTTTGTGGCCGAAACGTCCCAAGGCCGAAATGTCCCAGCGAATCTAGGAAAAAATGGCACAGGAAAAAATGGCACAGGAAAAAATGGCACACTTTATTGACACCCTAGGAAAAAATGGCACACAGGGGAGGAAAAAATGGCACAGGAAAAAATGGCACTCTTCCCTAATCAACCAGGAAAAAATGGCACAATTGGTAGGAAAAAATTGCACAATTGGTAGGAAAAATGGCACAAGCCATTTAAGTATAAAAACACAAAATTAACAACTTTTTTTTATTTCTGGACAAAAGAGGTGAAACAATAGCACAAATGTAGTCCATCATCAAAGCACATGTTTTTGTGGGTTATAAAACAAAGCACTAATACATATTTGCTAATATACCTTAGATCCGAAATTTACCTATTTACAAGTTTTTCGTAATTTCGTATTATATTCAGCAGTTTGGGCACTATAGGCCCTATCAGCGTTACTTACAACTACTGAGCCAACCAATATAAGTTGTTAGATAATGACAGGAGAATTTGTATTACAATTGGATTGTTGATCATTCCAATGCCTATCACCATTCCCTTTTGGATAGCTTTCCAAAAAATGATGTCAGCGGTTGGAATTATCAACAAAAAAATGGTAATATAAATTCTCTTGTCGTTATCCAACGACTTGTTCAGGGTTAAACTACACCTACTCCAGAAATATATTTAGTAGCCTTGTGCAGGTTTCTTCCTGATAATGTTCACGAATATAGAAACTCAGTTTGGGCACTATAGGCCCTATCAGCGTTACTGACAACTACAGAGCCAACCAATATAAGTTGTTAGATAATGACAGGAGAATTTGTATTACAATTGGATTGTTGATCATTCCAATGCCTATCACCATTCCCTTTTGGATGGCTTTCCAAAAAATGATGTCAGGACTTGGAATTATCAACAAAAAAATGGTAAGATAAATTCTCTTGTCATTATCTCTGCCTACTCCAGAGATATATTTGAAATTTGAACTCAGCCTGTATAATTTGCAAACTTTATGCTGGCTTCCACCTGATATTGTATCCAGCACCACGTAAAAATTCACTGACACTCATACGACCCTGTTGTCGCTCAGTACAAAGAGATTGCATTCTTTTGTTCAAGTCTTTATATGCCTTTTTCTGCTTTTTCTTGGGTAAAGTACCCCGAGAGGCATTTAAAATTACTCCTGACACAGTTGCCTGTTCAAGTTTAAACCACTCTATTGTTTTCCAGACTGAAGGGTGTTTGTGTCCAATAAGCTGGAAAAAAACATTGTTCCACCCCTCACACATGTTATATTAACGAGTGCCTCAGTGGGCAAAATACTAGTGCACTTTGTAAAGATCTGATTAGGTTTATCAAGGGTAATCTTGGCCTGCTTTTTCATTTCCATTTTACACTTTGCAGCTGATACTGAAGAGTCATCTGCATCATGATTATGCGGCGTCTTAACCACTGGATTGGAAAGCTCAATTGTTGTCACCAAAGAGCCTGTGCAGGAAGTAGTGCGTTTCACACATCTCCATCTAATGGTTTCTTTTCTTGTAACTTGTTTTGTGTACATGTAACCTTCATGGCACAATTTCAGGCCTCCTTTATTTGACTGTATTACCTCCATGCTTTTCAGTTCAGGTATTGCTGAGCCATCTAATCTCAAACTTATATAGCTGATCTACTCAGTTATTTTAAAGACTGAGGGTTGATACAAAAACAAAGTGATGGGGTGTGGAAAGTGTTGTTCATTTGAAGTTAGAGACATAAAATACAACTCAGCTTGCTGTCTGTGTACACTGTAATAACAGTAATTGTGTTGCACAATACTTTAAGCTTACATTCAAGCCAACTAAACACCAAGCTTAATGTACCATATGGCAGTGTTTATAAAACAATATATATTATCATACCCAGTTTAATATTCCACTTTTCTTTGAAAAAAAACAAAAACAAACAATGATAATTTTTTGTGTGCCATTTTTTCCTAGTAAGTCAAAAAAGTGTGCCATTTTTTCTAGTGCCATTTTTTCCTAGGTAATTGGAAAAGTGTGCCATTTTTTCTTGTGCCATTTTTTCCGCCCCCCCCCCTCAAAAAACAGCATTTTTGGAGTGCCATTTTTTCCTAGTAAGTCAAAAAAGTGTGCCATTTTTTCCTGTGCCATTTTTTCAGGGCACCGTCCCGAAACCAATATTGCTACCAATTTCATTACAATGATGAACCGAAGAAGCTTGAATGTGCTAAATTTGTTAATGTTTCCTATGAATAAGTAATTTGCCAATAATAACTCGCACAAATTGTAGTGGAAAGAAACCATAGACCGCATTTGTCCGGTCATTATTTTATCGTGTAATTTTTTGCGTGGATGTGGGAATCCACGTCCGTTTTCATCATAGCGGTGTACGTCGGAGTAGGTTATTTCAACTTGTTGATAGATAAAACGAACAGGTTTCTTCAAAATGGATCGAATGGAGACAACGGGTACGAAATTTAATACCTTCAAAATATTCATTTAATTTGCCATCTCATCATATTTAACGATATTTCACTCCATAATCAGAAGAAACCTTAATATGACACGGCCCTGTTAAGACAAATATCTACTCATGTGGGATTAGAATTTGCAAATATCTCTTTTCTGTCACCTATTTTCGCTAGTTCAGCTATCTGAACGTAGTGGCTACCCATTCAAATCTGTGGTAAAATTCCCCATCAAGTTTTTGGGTGCTGGTCAAAACGTCTCCAAACCAAAACGTCCCCTAATTTTTTTGATCAAAACGTCCCCAAGAGTCGGTCAAAACGTCCCCAACAATTGGTCAAAACGTCCCCAAGACCAAGTGTTGGTCAAAACGTCCCCAACAATTGGTCAAAACGTCCCCAAGAGTTGGTCAAAACGTCCCCAAGAGTTGGTCAAAACGTCCCCAACTCATTTATCCTTCTTTCGTAGTTTCATATTTAATTTAGCAATGTTTATACTATTTTTTGGTCGAAATCTAGGATTCTAAGTCAGTTGTACCAATGCTCTGCCCTCGGCTGGGCATGAACAGGACTTCAGCAGACTGGAATTAATTATCGAATGAATGAAAAGTTTCAGGGCGCCGAAAGCACGCTGGGACGATGTGGGATTGAAATCCCCTTCAACCCGAATAACTTTACTTGCTTATGGATCCACAAGGGTCAGAAGCGAGGGACAGTAATCTTTGCACGAACAGTAAGGTACTGGGCTCAAACCCCCTCGATAACCTCGAACTGGAAGGTGACTTGGAATTGTGCATAACTACAAGATTCTGCTCTGTATTTTACTTAGAAACGTGGGCATATTTATATGGATGGTAATACTGAAAGCGCACTTTGATAGTTGTCTTAGAAAAAAGAAAAGAAAAAGAAACCCAAACAGTCGGTGTTCGGGAGCAGCCCCAGCACATATTGTCCATAACGGTTATAAAAAAGGAAATACTATACCAATATGTGTTATTGAAAGATGGGAGTCACCCATCAGCCTACAGTACGTCCAGAGTGTATACCATATGAAACACTGGACGCGGTGTTTACATTTCATCAAAACACAGAGTTATCCGGTGAAACTCTGTGTTATAGCAGAGATAATTAACACTGTGTTGGTCGGTGATTTTGTGTGAAAGAGATTAGTGTTGTTGATTGGCAATAAACACGGACTCGCAGTAATTGCTACTGCATGTCTGTGTTCATGTAAGTATTTTGTGTGTGACGTTCTTCTCGTGGTTTGAATCATAGAAATCAGACATAAAAAGACTCCTATTTCTGTTGTTTGAATAACAACTTACACGGTAACTGCACAGTTTGCAAGTCGGTATGCATTAATTTGGTAATAACTGCATGCAGCGTAATTTTTTACGACGAGCCACAGAAACTGGCGAAGAGGCAATATATAAAAACTCGGAAGACGAATCCCGTACCCATCAAACCCTACTGGATGGGGCGAAGTTTTAGAGACGCTGAACACAGATTCACGAGAATAATAAAACAGTCTTAAATAAATTTCCCGAATCTCGCTTGAAATTCCGTACGCCATTTGCCAAACTCATATAGTATACAGTACGTGGAGGGTGTATTATCACTAAATCACCCGCAGAGTGGAGATGCCACCCAAGCAATAATTGCAAATTTGCTGCAAAGCATAACCAGCACAAGCAGAGTTTCAGCCAATGGACCTCCGGGTTAAACCCGGAGGTCCATTGGCTGAAACTTTGCTTGTGTTTGTTGTCGATGTGTACACAATTTGAAAGTTATGGCTTGGGTGATAAACCCACTCCGCGAGTGATTTAGTCACAATCCACTCTCCACGTACTGTATGTACCATTACAAATACTGCGAAATAACGCCGAGGCTATCTGCCTACATGTCGGCAGGATATATTCACAGCAGGTTGATTTTATCGGCTTAGAAAATGTACAGAATTTGCATTCAGCTGATGCATTGTATCAGAAAAAAAAAAAAAACAGAAACAAAACAAAACATGTAGATTTAATCAATCTGGATGTACCAAAAGACCATATCAATATTTACAAGAATATACCCATTGTACGGGCATGCTACAAACTAAAGTAGAAAAAAGACCGCTGATATAAATTTTACAGCATCGGGGAGTCAAGCAGAAAATCACAGCCTCGTGGGGTTCTATCACTACTAGTAAAAATCCTCGAACGAAAGCCCTTCTCATAGCAGAACACTGGAGTCTAGGCTCCTCAGAGACTTGCATCCGTATCCGTACGCGGAGTGAATCATGGGTAATGAACTACCAACTCTCCAAACACCACAGCCCCCCCCCCCTCCTTCCACCGCTTGCTTTGCTTTGGAAGCAAAAGATAAATGATATTCTCGGGTTTTGCGGGTGGTCAGTATCATCTTCGATCAATATTTGTAAGATTTATTCAAGCAATTAACACCAACAAATACCAATTGCGAAAACAATAACAATGACAGAATGAAACATTGAAAAGAAAAAAGATGTTAAAAGTACACAAAAATATGGGTAATTATTTTATTCATCTCAAGTGCGTGTGTGAATTTGTTTAAGAGAGAGAGAGAGAGAGAGGGGGGGGGGACAAAATATATATACATGTGTGACTGAAAAATTGTGCCCCCAACACACCAAGCACAAAGCCAGAACACCACGCCCACTCCTCCTCACCACCAGATTTGCTTTGGAAGCAAGAGATAAATGTTATTCCCAGGTTTTGCGGGTGGCCAGTATCATCTTCGATCAAGATGTGTAAGGTTTATTCAAGCAATTTATACCAACAGACAGACAGTCTGCAAAAACAAAACAATAACAATGACAGAATGAGGCATTGCGAAGAAAAAGATATTAGAAAACAATAAAAATACACAAACATATGGGAAATTATTTTATTCATCACGAAATACCTGTGTGAATTTGTGAGAGAGGAGAGAGAGAGAGAGAGAGGGGGGAGGGGGCACCGGAATATATTATCTGAAAAATTGTGACCCCCACCCCAAGCACGTAGTCTGGACATCAAAGTTAAGGGGCAAGAGTAAAATCTAGGGGTGGGGGGGGGGGGGGTGGGGGAGTATGGAATAAGATGCACAACATCATCTGAGTCGTGTAGCTGCGAGATGGGGCGAACACAAAAACAGAAGGGGGTGCCCCCCCCCCCCCCCCCACACTTCATTGGCGAGGGCTTGTGACTCCTTGGTTCCGAGTCCATTTGTGTCCATAATTTATAAGTTCCGAAAGGCATTAAAAATTAGTCCACATCACCACCAAAGAGAATCCGAATAAACCATGAAACCTAGGGGGTGGGGGGATTTCGCAAAATATCCTCCCTCCCCTCCCATCGGGCCATGCCAGCGCAACACACGTTTCCGTCAGTGCTTCGGTGGTGGTGTTGTTTATAACTTATGATAAGGGTATGCCTACCATTCACAACTGAACAACACTTTTTCTGAAGCCTACATTCCTACTCTTTCACAAGTGGACAGTCCACTCGAAAGTAAACCACAATTAAACAAACCATAAAATTTATTTATTTTTGAAAGATGTCCATGAAACCTTTCCAACAATCGTTGTAAATGTTAGTGCAGTGTTCAAAATGCAGAGACAAGTGAAAAAACGGTCTGCATTCTCGTGCTAGAAATTGATTGAAATTCGTTTTTCATTTTCTGTCCATGGGCGGCTTTTTTTGGGTGAATTGATTTTCTGGCACGGTATACTTTTTTGAACCTCTATTTGATGGGTTAATATGAGGGTACACATTTCCAAAGGACCAAGAACAATCAAAAGCATGTAATAACTATTTATTCATGAAAAATATCCGAAATAAAGTTTTAGAAAACTTAGTTTTTCATGACATTGTGGTCAATTTTCTCGTTCACACCATGACACGTGGTTCGAAAAGTTTCTTCATCCCCTCAGCTGTTTTGCACCGCACGTGGCTCGACCCATCGTTCATGTGAATTGCACATTCTCTGACACTTTGAATGCCTGTGCTTTTGATTGTGAGTATTCTGTAATTTGTCTTAAATCCACCCAAAGTACATGGACAAGGTTTTGGAGCAGAAACACCACCAAAGTGGAATTCCCACACACGCCGGTCCAGATTATGTTATGTTAAAGGAAACATATCAATTTCAACTGAGCTTCGAACCAATTCCAAAAGCCCATCCACTGAACCATACTGTGTTTGTTTCCCCTTGTGTTTACTTTGTCACAGAAAATGAGTATACCATATGGGTGGATATTCTGCCTCAAGAGTGTTTTTTGCAGACATCACAATTTTATGATTGGGAGTTCTGTACGTAGTCAAGATTTTATAGTGCTCAACGAGGGTTTTATTTTCTTCTTCGTTTTGGGTTTTTTCTGGAGAGTGTGTGTGTGTGTGGGGGGGGGGGGGGGTGTTCTGTACCCTTTGGTGAGGGGGTGCCCCCCCTCCCCACCCACCCACCCACCTAGAAGCTTTTATGATTTCTCGTTCATTCGCCCTTGTCGTAAATACTTTTCTTCTTCAACGAACTGTGGATGTAGACCTACAATAATGATTAATTATTGATGCTCAACGCCACATCAGCAACAGATGTGGCGTTAAGCACCAACTAATATGATTGCCATCCCTCTCATGATTGCCGTTCTTCTATATGGAAACATATCTGAGGGGCTTGTGTGCACTCACCCCACCTGAACAGAGAAGATTTTTCTATCCGGGAAGGGGGGGGGGGGGGTTCTTTACAATCATGTTGGCCAATTGTTAACCACTCTTCACTGGAGAAGGGAGGAAATCAGCATTTATAAATTATTTTGACTCTTCTCGGGAATTCTGAAGGTGTGGGTGCTTGGCTTCCGTCCTCTTCTTGTCGCCTGGGTGGGTGGTTCGTTGTTTCTCAAAGTGGCTGACTTTTTTTTTTCTGCTTCCGACTGCCCTGGCCTTGCTTTTGACAAACGACATCACTGTGCCATTCAAGAGTGTCAAGGGGCTCACGTACGTCGAACTAGAAAACATGTATATATTAATATGAAACATTAAACGCATGGGCTCCCGGAGGATTTTTTTTTTTACTTTATGGTCGGGGGTGGGGGGGGGGGTGGACGAAACAAAATTATTTTAGAATTTGACAAACAACATCACTCCATCATTCAAGGGTTTGAAGGGGCTCGCGTACTTCGAACACGAAAACATGTACATATGAATAGGAAACATTTAACATCGATATATATCGATATATTTTTAGTACTATACAGTAAAGACAATATTATTTTATTACTAACACTTTGGCCGACCGCTGATTTGTTGCGGTTTCTTGTGAGAAGACCTTGGTTACTTCTGTGCTTCCAACCGCCTCCCTATTCCTATGTCTCTTGTCATCAACGAGTTCGCTACCGAGTGTCAACATTTATATGAGTAGGCCAGTAGAATAATACGGAGATGATGTGCGAGTTATTTAGATTTCCTGGTACCTACATGTACAATGACGTGTGTGTCGATGTGTTGGCCCGCATGTATTTTTAAGACAATAGATTTGATCAAAACAAACGTCGAATCTGTGAAAAGTGTCTCTAAAAGTATTTCTGTCAAATATCCTTGAGAGCTTTGTTGCTATCGGGGCAACTCGGTCCCAATTATGTGACATTTGGGACTGACCAAAACTGCAAAAAATTATCTGGGTTGAGTTACAACGGAACCAGAAAACAGTTTGAGATTTTTACAAAAACTCATCGGCAATATCTTATATATTCCCGATTTGATGTTACCTACCTTGACATCATCGCATGGGAGTCTAGCTGAAGAAGGGGGGGGGGGCGCCCTACTGTCGATTGTCGAATTAAATTTCTGTTTTTTTTTTCCTTTTCAACATCGTGCCATCCTTTATTCTTTTCGTAGATTTATCCACGCGGGTTTTAATTTAATTGTCACCGAGCACAGGATCAATATTCAATAATAAATAACAAGCTATTAAATAGTCCTCAAATCAATTCATCAAACTCAAATATACAAGATTTATTTAAATGACATGTACTCGGTGAAACACCGACCCACTTCAATCAACAGCACAAATAAGCTGTCACTACTATTTATCACCTTGGACTTGAGCAGCTAATCTTTTACGCACAGCAAACGCGGTGGGTGAAAGTCGACACAGTGTTCCACGGAGTCAATTTTCGTAAAATCACCCACCACCGCGCCGAGTGGATGAGACGCTATACACTCTGGACGTACTGTATAAGGGTAGAGTGGACGCTGATCTGCCTTCAGGGGAACAGTCTGCCTTCAGGGGAATGGATGACGGTAGGCGCCCCCCCCCCCTCCTCCAATGACAAGAAAATCCCCACTCACAGACATACACTTAAAAACGCTTAAAGGGTTGTTATATCTTTATTCATATGTTTATTTATTTAAAATGTACACTGGTCCCAGCCAGGCAAGTTTGGTTTAAACAATATTTATTTCGAGAATATAATAACAGCAATTGATACATACATTGATGTGGATTCGGCAGGAAGCTGTGAGCTTATACAAGGCCGTTTCCACCAAAACAAGATTACATGTAGTTACCAATGACAATAGCAGGTATATGGATGACTTTATGTCCTTAGTTGAACAGTATTTGCATACATAACACAGGCGTCAGTAGTCGAGCTCATACATCGTTGTCCGTGGGTCCCCGCCCCGTACTCCAGGCCAACACCTTACCCCACACAGATATAGTACGAGTATTGCACAAGAGACGTCTTTAACCCCTAAACATTTATTTTCCGTTTCAAAAACACAGCTCTTCGGCCCCCAATGGAGCGGGCTCAATAAGCTCACTCCAGTGGAGGGTCGCGAGCCACGTTTGTGAGTCCAAAATTGTAAAGGAAGTAAAGTTTGGTTACGTGGAGTATTTGTTAATAGGACCACCCAATCTTGGCCATCGCGTGAGGCAGGGGCAGGGACCACCGGAAGACGATGTGCTAGAATATTGAGACTACAGGCTAGTCAGCTTGAATACATGGTGCATTTACTACACAGGAATAACATAAGTAACGTCATTCGAATCGTTTCGGAGAAGATTATATGTACAAACCGTGAATACAGTCCGAGTGGCGCTGAGCTGCAATGAGAGTTGAGTGGTGGCAAGTTTGTTTCAATCCTTTCTTGGTGCATGGTTTACAGCATGGTGAGACAATCCTCACTGACTCCACGCACTTTAATTCTATTGTATAATTTTAATTTTCTGTGACTTTTATTAGATCCCAAAATTTTGTCCACATGCGTTTGTCGTCTGAGAATTGCGATAATTTAAAATATCAACTATTTTTGTTAACGTAAGCCATTGTTACTTTAAACATTTTGGTGACTTCAACTGTAACTAATATTCATACAAACTACGATGTGTTTCCACCATGCCAGAATTATCCCACAATTATTCTGAATTAACAAATGACAAATTTGGACAGAATAAATAAAGTAACAGGTCACTCCCACTTTCAATATCGGTGACATAAACCAATGATATTTTTTAGTCCTTTTTACAATAAATTTCATCCAGGGAAAAATTCAACTAAATATTCCTTCAAGCTGGAAAAATCAGTTAGCGTTTTCATAATAGTATTACCAGATAACGGTGCATGAAATCCACAAACAAACAAGAAAAAAATTATCGTTACACCTATTTGTCACAACTTTTTCTTAATAATTAAATGCTTCATCGTGTTGATTCCGATTGGCTAATTCCACGAACCATGTGATTGTCATATAATAGTAGTCTATTGTTCTATGCCTTCTTTGATCCCTATACAATTATTTCATTGGTTCATGTCAAAAAATAGTGTTAAAAACTGGAGTGGTCAAATTAATGCATGTTTATAATCATTCTCTCTGGTGTAAAACACGTAACACTTTACACTATGGAGTGGTTGCTGAGTAAAACAAACATTATTCCACAAAATTCAGTTCGCCATACTCCCTTCGCGTCTTACCACTGTTTTCCCCACAGACAATACTGGACCCCTCTGACATAATTTGCAAGATTTTATTATAAACTTCTTTTTTAGGATATCTTGTTTTTATTTCTCTGCTTTTTTATTAATAATAATAGTAATAATAATACCTACCTGTCTATATTTTGTATATCTGGTGTGTGATGTCTATTGTTGTGCAAAAATGTGCATTTACTACACTGTTATTGTCTTATACGTGATATGTTATTATACTACACCCAGTCACGTATGTCATTTTTAACCATGTTCATAAGCAATTGGGACAGAATAAATAAAATAACAGGCCACTCCCACTTCCAATCAATATCGGTGACATAAACCAATAATATTTTTTAGTCATTTTGCAATAAATTTCATCCAGGGAAAAATTCATCTAAATATTCCTAGTATTTCCTACAAGCTGGAAAAATCAGTTTACCTTTTCATAATAGTATTACTGGATAACACTGCATAAAATTCACAAACCAGAAAAAAGTATCGATACATCTACATGTATTTGTCATAACTTTTTCTCAATAATTTAATAAAACGTTGCATAGTGTTGATCTTCGATTTTCAGTTCCACGCGCCATGTGATTATCATAGTAATCTATTGTTCTATGCCTTCTTTAATTCCTATACAATTATTTCATTGGTTCAAGTCAAAGATAGTGTTAAAACCGGGATGGTCAATTAAGAAGGGGGCTGCATCATGAATGGAGCTCTGCACTTGACCAACGGATGTAATTTGTGACTGCGTGATTCTTGAAGTAATAACTTTATTAAATCAACTTGACGTAATAAAGTTATCACTTCAAGAATTGTGCAGTTAAAAGCTATAATTCTAGATCTCTGGATACTCGTTGACGAACTTGAGAATTCCAAACATGCTGCTAAAAACGACGGCTAAAAAAAAAAAAAATAACGTGATTTTTGGAAACCCGCCGGAAGTTTCCATTTATAACTCATTAAATTTTTTTTTGGGGGGGGGGGGGGGCACCCCACCCCTATCATCGATCGTTACTCGTGTCCAACCCAATCAATGCTCATGCTTGCCTTTGGCATCTGCATCAGTATCCCGACACTTTTGAAAGGATATCTGTGACAGAATTAACCCTGGGGTCCAAATTTCCATTTCACCGGCACTGGTATTAATAAGTGTTTTCCATATTCATAAGGCACACGCGAAATTTGGGGAGGCACTGACAGAAGCGGGGATATTTATAATTAATGTTTTGTAAAACAATAAATTTGTTTTAAAATAACATCGTAAGTTTTTTCAATGACCTCAGTCAAGAAACAACAAAGCGGACGTTTTGACCAACTATTGGGGACGTTTTGACCAACTGTTGGGGACGTTTTGACTAATTTTTGGGGACGTTTTGACCAACTAGTTGGGGACATTTTGACCAAAACATTTGGGGACGTTTTGGTTTGGGGACGTTTTGACTAGAATTCAAGTTTTTATAGGAACTCAAAACTCGAAAATAGAAATATATATCAAACTTTCACCCTTATCACCGGCTGCATTCGATAGTACAGGTATTTCCTTACATATGTGCAGAGTGAATTGATCCAAATTATATGTTATCTAGGGTTCAAACGACTAGTCGACTAGTAGTTCACCGATCTGAACATAGTGGCTACCCCTCTACATTCAGATTCTTCCCATTCAATTCTGTAGAAAAAGTTCTCATCAAGTTTTTATGGGAACTCAAAAATAGGAATTTTTTTTCAAGCTGTCGCCCTTATTACTGGCTGCATTCGATAGTACACATATTTCCTTACATTTGGGCAGAGTTTTTCATCGCTCTAGTTTATCAATCTCTATGGGAACCCAAATTGTAACTTAGTGCAATATGAGGAAATTTCTTTAAAAATTTTTCAAAATCACTAGTCAGAATGATTTCATATTTGGTATACAACATCTCTAGGGGGTGAGATTCAAGTTTGTTCTAATCGAGTGCCTGGGTTAATATTTGGGCTCCCGATTGGAGTCGGAATTGGCCATGTAGCTGAAGAATTAGAAATTTTTTATGAAGTGCATGTACCCTCTAGAGATGTGTAACTAAGATTAATCCACGTAGGTTACCTCAATGTCCCTCCACTTTTTACATTATGATCAACTGAAGAAAAGAAATGATGCCTGGACTATTTTTGTCACTCCAGAGGTGCTCAAGGATTGACAATGTATCTTATGGAGATGGATTGCTTAATGTAGATTCATTCTTGGACTCTGTTTATATCAGGCAGGGTTTCTGCTAGACCGGCTGCAGATCCGTCGACCAGACCCAGTCCCCCTGCCGAGCATACTATGATCAGTCAGAAAAGCTGGTGTTTAAAATGTCGAGTACAATGCTAACGACACTCAGGATCCTTTGTTTCCACGTAATATAGGCATAATTATGTTGTATACTATGCCTACTATTACTGATGACAACCTGATACTTTAAAACCCCCAGATGAGAGGGGCAAACAAAGTTCAAATCCTAAACGTCGCCTATAAAATTTCGGACTCAAATTGTCGTGTTTGGTCAGAAGTCACTGGCTTTTATTAAATGATGTAATTGCACATGCATGACGTCACATGTCCGCATCATGGTTCTTTTCGAATATTACTGCGAGCGGTTGTAAACAAAGCTCAAGCACGCTTTTTAAACGCTAAAACCAATTTCGTTTCGTTCTCCCTGCATTTCCAATTATTTTCACTTTCTTTAAACCACCGGACCCATAAATTTTCCCCTAGCGAAAACCCTGATCAGGTTCTGTTCAAGGTGAGCATTTCAGTCCCTGTGGGGCCTCTTGTTAGTGATAAACCTGCATTTAAGAAGTACAGTGGAATGCTGTCAACCTTTTACCCAGTCTAATGATCAAAACTGGCCTGAGCTATTCTCTGTTGTGGTCATTCTTGCTATAAAGTTACACTGCTTGTTCAGTGTTTTCCTCTCTCCCTTTCCTTTAAGTCCCCTCTTGCTATTCTCCCATGCTTTTGGCATATTTTCTGTAATATTATTACTAAAATTTCTTGGAAGTTTTAGCTGGATAACAGAATGAATTCTGTTCTTTTCCCCATGTTTACGTCTTCACCCATGGGTGTTTAGGCGTAGTGTTCTGCATCTACCATCTGATGTTCTGCAGTTTCTTCCCTGGAAGTCTCTGTTTTGCATCAGATAGTGTATTATTGGTAACTGATTTCGGGCCAGGGTTATCAGTGCCAGGAGTCAAGTTTCTGGTGTTTTTTACACTTCTTGTTTACATTGACAACAGCCTCTGTGTGAGGAGGATTTCTTGAAAATAAAATCTTGATGTTAGTTTAATCATAACTAGATACATTTTTATTATTTGTAAGTGTTGCATTAATTTTTTAAAATATTTTTAAAATTTTTGTCCACACTTAGGCTTGGGATCCATTGGGGCTCAACGTTACTTTTCAGAAACTTGGGCATTTCTGAAAAAATATTTTTTCAAAAATTTTTTTTAATTTCAATTATTTTTTCTATGTTAATGGATCATGTTATTATGTATTTTGATTTTCAGGGGTTGGTGCGAGTACTAGGACTTTGTTTTCTTTTCACATTGAAAGGATATTGTTCAATTGTAATAAGAGGAAATCTTCCTCTGACTTTCATAATCATTGTATAAATGTAGTCAGTGTACTCGCACTAACTCCTGTTCAGTATGTGTTAATTTCGATGACAACATGGGAAGCGTGTGTCACGGTATGTTAGTGGGGAAATGGCCATGCCGGTCCTTTCCCCGCAGGGTCACTCTAGTTTATCAATCTCTATTTCAGACGATCAAGAACAGGGTGATGTAATATGTCTTCCAAAAGTGTGCCTCTGTCGTCACAATTAATGAAGAGTCAGCGGCAAAGTGCTCATGGAAATACGTCAATTGCCTAAGAGGTCCCTAGTAGGATTGAGGGCCTTTGACGGCCGCTAGCTCGCCCGGTGTAGCGTCCATTCATCGAATCGTTCGGCAGCCGGGTTCATCCGTTGCGGTCCAGAAAGGAGTTTTGGGTGATGCGAGCACTATAAATCAACCAAGTGCACACCCAGTGACGGCGGATTAGAGGAGAGAACGGAGGAAGCCTATTAGTCCGGTTCTTAGCTCGTCCAGGTCCATCCGGGCTGCGAGCGAGAGAGCCCCCTCTCTCGTACAACAACATCTGGCCCCAGATGTTGTGGTACAAAATGTTTCGCATTCGGAGCATACATCCGCCGCTCGGATGCTCCGTTATATAGACAGTCCGGAGAGACTGTCAATAAGGCTTCCTCATCCTCATGTCAGCGCACACGACCCCACCTTGGCTACGTGACCTCGGATATCCAGTCAACTTCGCCAATCAGAGAATCCACGGCGACCAGGTCACGCCATCCGGTAGCCAGGGACACAAGGCCTGTAGACTCCGGACGTTCGCATAAGAAAAGTACATGTATGCAGGAGACAACGTACACGGAGCTTCCAGCGGCAAAGCATCGTAAGACCGCTACTGCACAGGCCTCAGTGACGGACGTGCTATCCCAAATAGCACAGCTTATCGTAGTATCCCAGCAACGACAGAATCTCTGTCGCATCATGTTATATCCGACGACGCTGGGTCGGGACACTCCGCTGAAGCATCAGGTACGGACGTCCGAAAACTTCATAGGGTCCGACAGGATGGCGAAAGGGATTCGGAGGATTTCGAGCTTTCCCTTTCGGAACAACATAAGCTGCTGTATATGTCATCCGGCTTTTTCTTCTAGAGGTTGTTTCGTCGGACCAGAATGCTGCGATGCCGGATAAGAGACTGATAGCGTCGGTGGACATAAGAATTTTTTGGATCGGTTCAGGGACATCGTCCCTCAGTTCCGACACAGTCCAATAATGTCACAGGAACTTTTGAATTATTGAACGACGCTATTTATATATATGCTTGCTATTAACAAGCAAGTCTGGTTTCTTGTTCGCAAAGTTACTGAGATGTCTTTCAAGAGTGTGCCTCTGTCGTCATAGTTAAATGAAGAGCTAGCGGCAATAAGTGCTCATGGAATACGTCAATCGCCTAAGAGGTCCCTAGTAGGATCGACGGCGTTGACATTCGCTAGCTCGCCCAGTGTAGCGTCCATTCATCGAATGGTTCGGCAGCCGGGTTCATCCATTGCGGTCCAGGAAGGAGATTTGGGTGATGCGAGCACCATAATAGACAATAGTACACACCCAGTGACGACGGATTAGAGGAGAGATCGGAGGAAGCCTGTTAGTCCGGTTCCTAGCTCGTCCAGGTCCGTCCGGGCTGCGAACGAGAGAGGTCCCTCTCTCGTACAACAACATCTGGGTCCGGATGTTGTGGTACAAACGTTTCGCATTCGGAGCATATGTCCTCCGCTCGGGACGCTCCGTTATATAAACAGTCCGAGAGACTGTCGTTAATGCTTCCTCATCCTCACGGCAGCTCACACGGCCGCACCTTGGCTACGTGACCACGAGTATCCTGCCAGCTTCGTCATTCAGTGATTCCATGGCGAACAGGTCACGCCATCCGGTAGCCAAGGGACACGAGGCCTGTACACTCCGGTCGCTCGCATAATAGAGGTAGGCACGGGGTAACGAACACGGAGCTTCCAGCGGCAAAGCATCGTAAGAGCGCTTCTCCACAGGCCTCAGTGATGGACGTGCTATCCAAAATAGCACAGCTTATCGCAGCATCCCAGCAAACAACAGAATCTCTGTTGGATCAGGAATAATCCGACAACGCTGGGTCGGTTCGCTACGCTGATGTATCAGGTACAGACGACCGAACACTTCATTGGGTCCGACAGGATGGCAAAAGGGATTCGGACGATTTCGAGCTTTCCCTTTCGGAACAACAGAAGCTGTCATAGATTTTTTCCGGCATTATCTTCCAGAGGTTGTTCCGTCGGACTAGAATGCTGCGATGCTGGATAAGAGACTAATAGCGTCATTGGACACAGAGTTTTTGATCGGTTCAGGGACATCGTCCCTGAGTTGCCGACACAGTCCAATAATGTCACTAGAACATTCGAATTATTGAACGACGCTATATATAAGCTTGCTACCAAAACACGCTAGTCTAGTTTCTTGTCCGCAAATGCTCTAAATCTGCTTTTCATCAATTCTAGGAATAATTTGAAATGGCAGGACAGGGCATACTGAGAGTTCCTCTGCATCTAGACAACGAGGCTGAAGACTGGGAATTGTCTTTTTCGCCGTCTATGTCAATTCCAACCACGACGTTGGAAATGACAATGATGTCTAATAGACTTAACTTAGACGCTTTATCTTACGTAGACCACCTTACTGAGGCGTTATCATTACGTCTTCAAGAGAAAGAATTCCAGGATATGATTCTTAATGAGATTTCTTTCAAGGGCAGTAGTTTTTCCACGTATAACTCCGCCCTTCAGTGGCAACCTGGAGTTGGTTAGACGTGACGCAGCCCTAGCTACATCCACGCGCGTGGATAGTAAGGTGAAGAACTCTCTCAGAGTCGCTTCGGTCTCGGAGAAGCTTCTCTTCGACGGCAACCTTTCAGCAATCTATGAATTGCTCGATATACACGTTCTCTTGTCAATCAAGTGTAACAAGAGATTCAGTCTTGGGCAAACATTTGGTGGTTGCCTCAGAGAGTTCCACTGCAGTTGCCGGATCCGAGTTTTACGATTATGACGGATGCCAGTCAAACAGGTTGGGGTACAATATTGATCCCAACGGATTCGAAGTGCCAGGGTCTTTGGGTTCCGCAGTTTCTAGGCAAGCACTTAACTTCCAAGAAATGATGTTATTTTGGCTTGCACTACGTCATTAGATGAACATTATTCAGAAATGCATGTCCAAATCTTGACCGATAATACGACAGTAGTTGCGTATATCCGGAACCAGGGAGGCACTCATTCGGTTCCGTTATTCAATTTATCGGAAAGAATCCTTCTGTTTGTCCTAGAACACCAAGTTCTGTTTCGGTCCGTCATATTGCGGGTCATCTGATTGTATTAGCAGACTCCATTTCACGTAAGGGTCGCTTGTTGCCGTCAGAATGGACTCTCAACAAACAGGTATTCAATCAGATTGGCTACCAATGGGAGCGCCCAATGATAAATTTATTTGCGACACAACTCACCAATCAATTGCTGGCGTAGGTGTCACCATGTCCGGATCCCCGAGCATATGTAGTTAACGCTCTATCGATCTAGTAGGACGGAATGATAGGATATGCGTATCCTCCAGCGCTGTTGATTCAGCAAGTATTGCTAAGATAAAACATTCACAATACAATTCTGTTGGTAGCATCTCTGTCTCCACAGCGACCGTGGATAAATTTACTCAGGTGTCTGCTGTGGGACTTACCGAGAAATCTTCCTCCACGAGAGGATCTTCTTTCGCTGGGGAAATCGTGTCAACTTCATCACAACCTGCAAGGTCTCAACCTTCACGTATTCCGTTGTGCGGTCCTTCTTGCACGGCAAGCATTGCACAGGACGAGCAGTGGACGCAATTTCTAACTGTAGGAGGACCTCCTCTTCGCTAAAGTGGAGGGTCTTCCGTCGTTGGTGTAGGGATCATTATATTGATATTTTTGATCCCTCCATACCAGACATTGCAAACTTTCTAGTATACTTGTTTGACGAGATCAACTGCAGCCTGTTACCATTAAGGTTATAGGTCTATGTTATCGATACCTATGCACACCATGATAGTTTACAATTGAGTCTAATGTCTCTTTATCTAAGTTAGTTAGAAACTTTTCGATAAATAGACCTAGAATCCTTAGATTAATTCCTTTACGGAATTTAGCTTGGGTTCTTATTTAGCTAAGTAACCATTTGAGCCTCTGGAAACAGTAGTTTTCAAATTCTGGCCTTTTAAGACAGTAATTCTCTTAGTCTTCTCTTCTGCTGAGGAGTCAGTGAGCTTCATGCACTATCGGTGGACGATTCTCACTTTCGTAGTATCGGAAACACTATTACCTTTACTACTAATGTTGGATTTTTGGTTAAGAATCAGGCTCCTAATAAATATCCGGAACCTATTGTTATTAAGGTCCTTCCGTCTTCGAACGGGCATAGGCCTTTGCTCTGTCCGGTTAGAGCTTTATGTATTTATAAACAGATCTCAGTTTATCAGTAAGGACGTAAAGCTTCTTCTGTCACTGATGCCTAATAGAAGGACATTACGGTCCATTCTATTGCTAAATGGATTCAATTAACTATCGGTACTGCTTATGATAATCTATCCTCAACTCAGCAGTCTGTGCTTAAGTTTTCAGCTCATGAAGTAAGAGCTCTTTCTACATCTTGGGCTTAAGTAAATAGTGTTGCTATTATAGATTTAATGAAGGCTGCATATTGGTCTCAGCCATCCACATTCACAAATTTTTTTTCTCAGAAATATTGAGTCCATTTCTGGAGGCCTGCATTGTTTAGGTCCATTATCTGCTGCTCAGAATGTCATTCACTTAACAGTTGCAACTATAGCTATGTAGGCTTTCTGTTCTGGCAGTGACTCCATCCTGCTGCCCTCTTCGTTCTGGGCTATTTGACCCAGGGCAAGGGGAAGGGGGGTGGGGGGAGGGTGTTCCCTTGGGTCACCTGTTTTATTATGAAAACAAGGGGATACCTCCTCCGGAGTCAGTAATTCTGAACTGTTACTGGGATGGTTTTAAAGTGAAAAGTTTATGTTTTAAAAATTCATTCATGTCATAGTTTTAAAGTATAGCATTTGATTATGTCACGTGTCAAACGGGCGTTATTATACAATCCTCGGACACTTTAAAGAGTATAAAGAGTCTCAATTCTCTGGACTAACTTTATTTATTGGCTTACTTTAAAAATAATTAGTATAAGGATTATACTGGATGTTAATAGAGAACATGGATGTTATGATGCTCAATTATGGAAGGTGTTGTGTCTTTCTAATTTATCATAAATAAAAAAGATACATGTAAAGCCTAATACTCCTTTTCTCCTCGAGGGGATGACTCTTTTTTATATAGTTGAGCTTATTGGATTTTCCTCTATGTCCTAGGCCCTCCAGCCTTTTTACTATTCAGCTATTTCTGGGTCATTGGTACAGTATAAAAATGTTAAAAAATTTATAGTAATTTATATATTTTTTATACTTACCAATGACCCAGACGGGGATGGTCCTCCCAGGAGTTGGGAACTCATACCTCCCCGCTGAGTACATAGCGCTTACCAGGCACTGATTGTAAGAATGATTAATGGCGCCAATTTCGGGACATCCTTGACTCTGCACATGCGCAGTAGAGGCGAAGTATGGAGGGCCATTCAGGACATGATTTCTTTGGTTTTAGATGCAAATTTTGGGGATTGGGGGGCAAAATTTGTGTGTGGCCCTAGAATTTTAAGAGTTAGCACTAGCTATGTCTGGGTCATTGGTAAGTATAAAAAATATATAAATTACTATAAATTTTTTAACTTTTTATATTTTGTCAGGATTCATTAACTTTCCTCCCACTTTCTCCAAGGACCTAGATTCCAGTTCATTCAACACATGGGGAATAAATAGGAGGTTTCATGTAACATAAAAACAAATTTATTCTGTCTCAATGAAACATGTTTTATGTTTTATGTTATATTGTTTTTAATAAAAACAAGGTTACGTTTGTCATGCCATTTAATTATTGTGTGCAATTAGTTCTTCCCATATGGTTTGGCCAGAACAGGCAAAAGCCCATACTGCAGTTCTGACTTATTATTGTAACAATTTTATACATCTTTCTCAAAGGAGATTTCCACTCTCCCCTGAGATCACCACACTGAATGTAGCGGTCAGCATCACCAAGGGATACCACACAGGCAAACCCATGGATATATTGCACCAAATCTTTTTCCAGAGGCAAGTTTGACACCCTAGTTTCTGGGTATGTTTTAGATTTCTGGAGCAATTTGCAGGTGTGTGAAAATTAAAATTTTGTATGCTAGAGATGGGGGGATTAAACGAAAGTTTGGTTCGGTTTCGGTTTTGTTATCAAAACCGAAACAATTACAGAAAACGGTTGTTGCGGTTTTCAACTTCAGTGTTGAAAAACTCTAGTCAGGTCTTCAATTCTCAGAATAAAGAGATAAACAACCTAAAATTAACCTATTTTCAAACTTCAGAGTCGCGATACCCCGTTTTCAGAACAGCTGCAGTAATTGGTATTGCGTTCGAGCATGGCATTTACCATGAAAATAGGTGACAAAATTACTTCTTACGCTTTGTGTTTTAAACATTCATCTGTTTATCAAATGCGATTTCCTTTGCTGAACTGAAACTTGTCACTTGTTCCACATTTATAATGACAAATATATTTATTTCTACATGTAATTTTGAAACCATGAACTCTAAAGCCAGCGTCAAAATCACAGTTGAAGTTGGATGGAAATTTCGGGTTACAATGACCTATATGAGGCTTATGAGCGACTTTTACGCGATAACATTTTTATGGTCGGCATAATATTTTAGGGTGTGTCAGGTTACCCTAAACACAGGTATTTGGGGAGGGGGGCTAATTTTGCAATAGACTCAAGGCAAAAATCAAATTGTTCTCAAACTTGAGACTCTTGAGATAATTTATGCAAATATCTTGTGCTCAGGAAATCAGAGTACCGGTATAGGATATTACACAGATGAGTTGAACTAGAAAGGGAGTCTCATTGACACAGACTGGCGCTAAATACATCTTCTTACATGCAAATGCAATATATTGTTATGTTTGTACAATGAAAACCGAAAACCCGACTTTTTGAATGAAACCGACAAGAAATTTGAAAACCGCCCATCTCTGTTGTATGCTCAGTAACCCAAAAAGGTTTAAGCAAAATCTTTTTGCTTAACCATTTTTAGTTTGCCCAAAGCCATATTTTGGAGCAAATTATTCTTCACTGTAAAAGAAAAATGATTAATAAAGATACAGTAATTGGAGAGTGGATTGTAACTGAATCACCTGTGGAGTGGGGTTATCACCCAATCTATAACTTTCAAATTTTGTACACATCGACAACAAACACAAGCAATGTTTCAGCCAATGGACCTCCGGGTTTAACCCGGAGGTCCATTGGCTGAAACTTTGCTTGTGTTGGTTATGCTTTGCAGCAAATTTGCAATTATTGCTTGGGTGGAATCTCCACTCTGCAAGTGATTTATTGATAATACACTCTCCATGTACTGTATACATTCTGTCTCAGGGTGAAATTCTCAACCAATGGGGATGGTCCAATTTCTCATCAATATTTCCTTTGTTTTACTGATTATTTTATGAACAATAAATGATAGGTGGGTTGTAAAAACAACCAAAAAGCATTTAAATACATATTTAAACACAGTGTGTGAATTAAACATTTTTACGTTTGTTGAAATTTTTTACGTTTGTTGATGATGGCAATAGAATGGATGTGGTAGGCTACTTTTGTGAGAGGTAGGTAGTGTTAGCGGAAACAAACGTCTTTTTTTTAGGCCTTTGGTAAAAGGTTAATTGATTATCTTTGATAAAATATACAGTTAACAGAAGTATTGAATTAACAGGAATATTATTTCCTTATTCTAATGATAAACTAAGCATTTATTCTCTTATCTCTTCTTTGGTGGAGCTCATGAGCACAGTTGATGTGTTGGCTTGTTTGAAGTTGCGACATAGTTTCCAAAATTCTTTTGAAAGTGAAACCAACACCGCGACTGTACCATGTAGTTGTATATTACAGCATGAGGCCATGCGCAAGTGTTATCGATGCTTGATGAGCTTAACCCCACTTGTGTTAAGGTAATTCAAACAGGTGATCATACATGTATAGCGCGCTGCCTAAAACTGTCAGACACTAGGTGACCCTGGCTGATGAAAGTGATGTTAAATCCCAATAAATAAAGAAATAAATGAATAAATAAGCTGGAAATGGTCATTGTTAACACTTTACCCAATGCGGATATCAGACGATTAATATAAAATAAAGTGTTGAATTACTAAAAAAAATTAAATTTTTGTCTCAAAAACAGAGCTTATGACCCTCATTGGAATGAGCTCAATGAACTTGTTCCAATGAGGGGTCATACATGTACAGTACGTGGAGAGTGTATTATCACTAAATCACCCACAGAGTGGAGATTCCACCCACGCAATAATTGCAAATTTGTTGCAAAGCATAACAAGCATAGACAAAGTTTCAACCAATGGACTTTCGGGTTAAACCCGGAGGTCCATTGGTTGAAACATTGCTTGTGTTTTTTTGTCCATATGTATAAAATTTGAAAGTTATACATGTAGTTTGGGTGATAACTCCACTCCACGGGTGATTTAGTTACAGTCCACTCTGCATGTACTGTAGGCTAGGTTTTTGAGACAAAAATTTAAAACATAATTAAATTTGAATGGAGATTTTTGTATAAAGCATTGGCCGGTTTTGTCCATTACATTGGGTAAAGGGTTAATGCTGAAAATCATAACCATCAATGGTACATGTACAGCAATTATTCACTACCTATTGGGACAAGTGATTAATTGGTAAACCAGTGTTAATCCATGTGATCAATCGATCAAGAAAACTAGGGCTGTCGCGACAATCATTTTTTGTAATCGACTAATCGTGACCAGTAATCGACGGTTAGTCGATTAATAGTCGCTTCCCATGATTTTTAAGCAAATCATTCTTCTGTTCGTAAAACTCTGAAAATGACAATGGTACCAGTGTGTTCAGACGAAGTGGGGTTGTGGGAACAACAAATCGGTCCCGACTGAAGCTACATGTAATCCAATCTTGGACCCACAGTCCGTAATATAATTTTTGGGGTTGGTACGTCCTGTAGGACGTACCAACCCCCAAAATAATAATACTGACTGTGGGTCCAAGTTTGAACTAGATTGAAGGCGATGAATTAAAATGAATTTACCAAAGAACGTTCCTGCATATGTTTCCTTTCTGCAATAAGTTTCTCTTTTGAACATTGAGATCTATGCATTCCCCCGTCAGTTGTTAAAATTGGATCTTAGTCTGAAGTTCCGAACTTTGAGAAGTGATCTGACATTCTGACTTTCGTCATAATTTTGTCACTTCCGCGCTATGGGTTTTCCAATGGGTGCATTCGTGTGTACAAGACTGGAGAAATTCAGAAGAATCTATTCTTCTCGAGTAACTGTGAGTGTTCTTTCTTACACAGTCAGTGACAGTCGTACAGTCTTCCGGTTATGTATGTTAACTGTGGTTAGATATTTAAAGTTATTCACCTTCATTGATCATTCACCACACAAAACAATGCAATTTAGCCCCGACGTGTAGTAGACGTGTACCACCTTGAAAATGAACGACGATCGACTAAAAATAAAAAACGGCGACTACTTCAATAGTCGACAGTTAGTCGACTAATCGAATAATCGCGACAGCCCTAAAGAAAACCCTTTTTAAAACCGTTTCAGTTGTAGGCTTTATAAATTTACATCTTGCTCTGTTACAGGTTCTGTGACCTCGTACTGGATTGGATTTTTCAAAGAGTCCGGAATACCAGCTGGTGATGCGGCCAATTATGCTGTGACATTTACTGACAACAGAATACAGCCAGACATGCTTATGGACTTAAATAAAGAGTACTTGCATGACATGGGAATAACAGTGCTCGGTGATGTCATATCTATATTGAAACACGCAAAAGCTGTACACACTCAGGTACCTAAAACGAAATAAAAAATAAGTACCGTTGAAACTAAAAGTTCTGTCACAATTAGCACAGAAAATGCCTGTTGGTTAACCCTTTACATGTACCTAAGGAATCGGCTGCATCCGCCTGCGTAATTTACAAATTCGGCAGTTGAAAAAATATTAATTTTCAAAAAAAAGAAGAAATTATTAGGCCCCCCCCCCCCCAAAAAAAATCTGTTTCTCAGGCCCTCCCGCATGGTCCTTTTGGTTATAACCAATTTAAACTAAAAAAAAATAAAAATTAAATGGTTTATGTCTGATATTTTACCCAAGTTAAAAAAATTGATGAATTTGTCCCTTGAGTGCAAGAAGGCTTTGCAATGCTTTAGGATAGCAAAGCCTTCTTGCACTCAAGTGATGAAATACACCACCACCCATGGTATTCTGTAGATTATGAGGCCTAAAACTTGAACCAAGAACATAAACTTTTGATGGCAAAGAAGAAATTACTGAAATAAAAAAATAAAATGAAAAAACGCTCTCCTGCATGCAATTTTACAAATAATGGCCTGAGAAACAGAAGATGTACTTTGTGTGGCCTTATATGCCCTATTGACCAACATTGCCCGACATTGACCACTGAAAATTTTTTTTTGAAATGCTAGATTTTAAAATAGGTTTTTTTTAACCCTTAAGCCCCCATATAGCCCCAAACCGCCACTTTTATATTGCATTGAAGCAGGTGCTCCCTTGTGTAATCTTTGTTATTACTCTTGTGTGTAGACTGAATTTTCCCTGGCAGTGGTTCTACATCACTGCTGGCTGCCTATATAGGCAGCCAGCAGTGATGTAGAACCACTGCCAAGTCATCAATAACTATGTAAACTGAAAAAGGCCATAAATACTTTAAAATTAATCTGAGGACTTAAGGGTTAATGACATATTTTCATACTTTTAAACAGTTTAATAAAATCAAAACATGGTTTTTCTGGAACATGTTGGTAAATTACCGAACAGTCAATTTATTTTGGAAGCAGCATTACTCACACAGGGATTTTTTCAGCATTATATAACCTGCAATTAACAACACCTCATCAAGACACAATCCAGCCACTAAACTCTGCACCACCACCAGCCATATCACCAAGCCAACCGCCACCTAAGAAAAAGAGCCGCAAAAAGCCCAAGAGGGGGTAGGCCTCCTCCCTTCTTCCTTTTCCTCCTCTACCACGCCTCGACATCCTTCAAAAACTAACAGCCAATGAGGGTCGAAAGGGGCTTGCTCCCCAAATTGTCCCTGCGCGCCTTCGGCGTGCAAAAAAAAAAAACCTCATCAAAGAGAAGTATGTCAAATTTGTCTGTAGAAGGCTCTGTTACGTTGACAGACACATGCTCATGGCTGCCCACATAGAAAACAATCTGCTGTGCACTCAACTTTTGGCAGTTTGTTAGAGTAACAGACATTTATCCGAGACAGCCCAAGCGACCAAAATAACTGTTCATTCAACATTCCAACACGTTAACCCTTTCATGTTACATCAAATCCACATCATTGTAAATCAACAAATGTTTGGTAGCTTTGACAATACTTGCGTCAGCAAAAGAATTCTAACATCCTGCGGTCAAATACGATCTTTCCGATGCTATCCCGTAAACTATATTAGGTATAGCAGTTATCCGGTTGACAGATTTTCCAGCTGATTATGCTTATAACCGGTTGCAAACTGGTTATCCAGCTAACTGTTTCAGCACTAATTATAAAGGTTTCTTTCATTTGAATCTATAAGTCCTGTCACTGTATTGAGCACTATTTTGACTTAACCCTTTACCTAACACTTGCAAAAATAATTCTTGAATAACTAATTTTTTTCATTTTTTTGTCTCGAAAACATAGGTTATGACCCCTTGTTGGAACGAACTCGACAGGCTCGTTCCAACGAAGGGTCATAACCTATGTTTTTGAGACACAAAAATGAAAAAATAATGAAAATTAATTGGCGATTTTTTAGAATAGCGCTGGCTGGTTTTGGCCATAACATTGGGGAAAGGGTTAATATCACACCGAGTAATTGCACTTTTGTCCCTGTCAAACCGCACCATTAGCATAACTCAGTTTCTGTGGAAAAACAACAGCCCAATTCTATTCTAGGAAATAGAGATCATTCCTAAACTCTACTGGGATACATTTACATGAAATGACGTAAATCGATATTAGAATTCAACTGCTTGTACAGAATGAAGAAAGTGGATTTCTACTTAATCCTAGCGCCATGTATTCTCCACTTAATCGCAGCGCCATATATGCCATAATGTTTATTCTTCACTCCATAAGTATTTATAATTGTCCATAACTGGGGCTGCACGATATTCAAAACTGAATATCGGTATTCAAAAAAATACCGTGGTATACCGGTATATCGAGAACTGTTCAGATATATGAACACAAGTACCACAAACTAGACTCGTGGCATCAAAGTCGGAACGAATTTGCATGCCTTGATGATGTGGTTCGAAAAACCTTTACCCAACGCAGACGATATCACAATTTATTATTTTAAAATTAATTTATCAGATTTTCCCCAAAGATTTCAACAAAACTATATCATGTGACCTCTCATTGGAACGAGCTTCACGAGCTCGTTCCAATGAGGGGTCACATGATGTAGTTTTGTTGAAATTTTTTAAATTTATTTTTTCAGCTGCTGAATTTGTATATTACGAGGGCACAAGCAGACGATTTCTTGGATAAAGGGATAATATTATTCATTCGGGGCTACAGTTAAAAACTCAAGACATCTTGAAAATTAAATTGTGGGTAAATAAATAATGACGATAAACCGATATTTTTGTAATTACACCTATAATCAATCGATATTGGTTTGAATACCGGTATGTATTGGCTTATCGATATACCGTGCAGTCCTATCCATAACAGCACAAGAAACACTGACAGACTTTCATCACATGGATCACCGGGTGCAACCCAGTGGTCCATGTGATGGAAGTTTGCAAGTTCACTACTGACCTCACTTAAAGTGACTTATATTTTGCTTTGCACAGTAAAACCCTCTTGTATTCCAGACTGCTTCATTCATCTGAAGCAAGGGGAGTGCGGTGGCTCACTGGTAGACTATTGGACTTCTATGCTAGAGGTCCTGAGTTCGATCCCCGCCCGGGACGACCCGTGTTGTGTCCTTGGGTAAGGCACTTTATCCCAATTGCCTACATGGGAGCACGATGACGCAGTGTACTAAGGTGTACTGCACGTCGATGGTGCACGTCGTCAACCACTGTAACCCTGCTTCAGCGGAGCTTGAACAGAGTTAGAATGTTGAGGAGCTGACAGTTGCTCGTCGTTGCTTGGTGGTTCTCTCCATGTACGCCGGCTTCCTCCACCTGTAAAACTGTCACGGTCATGATTAGCCATTGTGCATCAGTATGTGACCTTAAACCCCAATAAATAAATAAATAATTCTGAAGTAAGGTGTGCATTTACTGGTAGAGTGCTAAGTTATTTTTCGTCATCAAAATTTGTTCCTGCATCTTTGCCTTCTTACAATTTATGGGAGAGTGCCAACAGGCCAACAGGCACTCTCCCATAAATTGTAACAAGGCAAACCCATGAAGACTAATTAATTTCACTTCTAAGATAATATGAAGCATATCCTCACAATATGACAGCTTTAGGCTGGGGTACCTGCTCTTCATATTAAAGCCCTGATAGTGGCTTCTAGCACTCTACCAGTTAACTAATGAGCATTTTCTGCCCTAATTGTGACAGGACTTCAAGTTTCAACTGTGGGTTTAACGTGACCTTACAGTTACAGCCCCTCACTACCCCTTTTCCTACAGAGAAAGGAAAGGTGAGAATATTGACTGAAAGGTCACAGTCCAGACTAATGATCGAATATGGTTGGTAAGAAATTTTTGAATAATTGAGTTACAAATCGAAACAGCATCTAGAAATTTTTTTGTTTTTTTTTGTTTTCAAGATTGATGAACTTGTTCCAATGAGGAGTATTTATTTGTTATGGATTAAGGTCACATACTTTTGCACAATGGCTAATCATGACCATGACAGTTTTACAGGTGGAGGAAGCCAGAGTACCCAGAGAGAACCACTGAGCTTCAACAAGCAACTGTCAGCTCCTAAACATTCTAACTCTATTCAAGCTCCACTCAAGCAGTGTTGCTGCGGTTGAAGACATGTGCATCATCGACGTGCAGTATGCCTTAGTACACTGTGTCATTGTGCTCCCATGTAGGCAGCCGTTGTAAAAGTGCCTTACCCAACTTGGCCAAGGTCACAATGCGGGTCGTCCCAGATGGGAATCGAACTCAGAACCTCTAGCATAATGAAGGGTAATACATGTGCATGTACATGTGAGATACGTTGTTGTATTGAAGCAAACTGTAAAAAGAAATTAAAATTGAGAATTTAGTTTTTGTATTAAGCGCTGGCCAAATATGGCCACTATGTCAGGAAAGGATTAACTCCCTTCACTCTGATGTCAAAATATCCAAATTTCAAGTAGCCATTTTTCCCATAATACAACTGGGAATTTAACCAATTCAACTTTGTTTGACAGAGCTCAAGATTGAATTGGTTAAATTTGTAATTGCATTATGGGAAAAATTTGCACCTTGAACTTTAGATATTTTAACATCAGTGTGTAGGGGTTAATACTTACCTAATGAATCGGTCACATCAACCCCACTCATCTACAAATTGAGTAGTTGAGAAAAAAAGAATTTCAAACAAAAATGAACACATTGGAGCAGTTTTCTTCCGAAAGGAGTGTCTTTTGATATGGTTTTGGTGAAATTTTGTGAATTTAAAAAAAAAAAAACAATTAAAATAACAAATTTTGGTATTGTGTGCATTTTGTAAAAAGTGTTTACGCTTTCCCTGTTATCACCTAAAATAGCAATCACAAAAATTATCACTTCTTGGGTACCTTTGTTATCACTGTGGGACAAGAACAAGTGTTTTTGGGTATGGTAGAGCTGCACGATATTCAAAACAGAATACTGGTATTGGTATTCAAAAAATACTGCAGTATACCAGTATATCGAAAACCTGTTCAGATATCTGAATATAAGTACCACAATCAACACTTGAGGGATCACAGTCGGAATGAATCAGCATGCCTTGATGATGCAGTTCGAAAAACCCTTACACAACGCAGACGATATCAAAATTTATTATTTTAAATTTTTCCAAAAATTTCTTCAAAACATTATCATATGACCCCTCATTGAGCTCGTTCCAATGAGGGGTCACATGATATAGTTTTGTTCACATTTTGAAAATTATTTTTTCAACTGCTGAATTGGGATATTACATGGGCACATGCAGACCTTTCCTCGGGTAAAGCGATATATTATTCATTCTGAGCTGCAGTTAAAAAACTCCAGACATCTTGAACATTAAATTGTGGGTAAATAAATAATGACGATAAACCGATATTTTTGTAATTACACCGGTATTCAATCGATATTGGTTTGAATACTGGTATATATCGGTTTATTAAAATACCATGCAGCCCTAGGGTACAGTCCAAAATTCAAGATGGCCACCAGCAGCCATTTTGTACCGAAATTAGTGCAATCAGTTTTTTGTACAGAACTTCTGAATAAAAGTTCTGATTTGAATAAATTTTTGTATGAATGTTTAGTAACATAGAATACATCACATAATATTTTTTTTCTCGTGCTGAAATTATGCAAATTAGATGAACTTTGATTTATTCAGTGCTACTTATACACAGTAAGTGCACATTTCAATACGGCTCGGGCTAGATTCTGTATTTATGAACCGATCTGCACAAAACTTCTTGGGTACCTTTGTTATCACCTTGGGACGAGAAAGAGTGTTTTTGGGTGCGGTCCAAAATTCAAGATGACTGCCTGTGGCCTTTATGTTCCGAAATTAGGTACAATCAGTTTTTTGTACAGAACTTCTATACGGCTTGGGCTAGAGTCCGTATTTATGAACCAATCTTTACAAAACTTCTTGGGTACCTTTGTTATCACTGTGGGGCGAGAACAAGTGTTTTTGGGTGCAGTCCAAAATTCAAGATGGCTGCCGGCAGCTATTTTGTACAGAAATTAGAGCAGTCAGTTTTTGTACAGAACTTCTGTATGAAAGTATGAATGTTTAGTAACATGGAATACATTACATATAATGCGGGTTCTTGTCGCGTGCAGAAATTATGTAAATTAGATGAACTTTGATTTATTCAGTGCTACTTACACAGAGTGAGTGCACATGTTGTATTTATGAACCGATCTTCACGAAACTTCTTGGGTACCTTTGTTATCACCTTGGGACGAGAACAAGTGTTTTTGGGTGCGGACTGGAATTCAAGATGGCTGCCAGCCCCCATTTTATACCAAAATTAGGTGCAATCAGTTTTTGTACAGAACTTTTAGGACTCTGTTTGTTATCATCATGGGACGGTAACAAGTGCTTTTGGGCTCGACTGTGTTAATATTTGGTGTTGTTTGGGGAGGGTAAACATTATTAGCACAACCCAGTTTTCTGTTTCCAATGGGAAAAATAAAACCTCCTTACCCATGGGCACCCTATGAGCTAAAGATAAAAAATTCAAATACCTATATTTTAAGAAGGACTCGACAAATAATTATTAATTAGTAGAAATTAACTGTAGAAGGGTTTGAATTAAACAGGCCAAAACAATTGCTAACATTTGGCTTATGATGCACCATACAAGGATCCCCATTGTAATATTAACCCCAAGGAGATTTCTTTTCTAGTTTAGCATAGATACTGTCACCCACCTTTACAATACTTTACTTGTACATTTGTTACAGGCTATGGAAAGTATTTATTGTGTCGCCGCCCCTCGAAGTGGGGAGCGACATATAGGGATTACTTTTGTCGTCTTGCGTCGTCGTCCGCGTCACACTTTCTCTTATCCGCCACTCCTCTTTAACCTATGAATGGATTTTGATGAAACTTTCAGTGATTCTTTATCACATAATGGCATTGTGCACCTCCTATTTTATTTTTTGATCCGCTGTATTTTTTTCAGAGTTATGCCCCTTTTCCACTTAGAATTCTGTCTGAAATATTAAAATATAGTGCAGGTGACACACGTCTTCCATGGAAGACTCACATCTAAGTGTACAGACCTTTACAATACTTTACAGGTACCTATGTTATCAGGTCATTACCTAGATGTATGTCATTGCTGTGTCACATACTATACATGTAGATGTCTTACACAAGTTGAGCTACAGTGTCATTGACACTTTCATTACCTTTATCACTGATATAAAATAGCTTTTGAGACCTCATTGGACTTTTGAAGCAACTAATGAAGTATCTTAAAAAATTGAAAAAAACCAACATTTTTTGAGATTTTTTTTTGACTTAACTGGTAGAGTGCTGGAAGCCCTATTTTGGGCTTTACTAAAAGTGACAGGCAACAACTGTCTGTAG
Organism: Pictodentalium vernedei; assembly: GCA_031216915.1. Classification (NCBI taxonomy): domain Eukaryota; kingdom Metazoa; phylum Mollusca; class Scaphopoda; order Dentaliida; family Dentaliidae; genus Pictodentalium; species Pictodentalium vernedei. The sequence continues at coordinate 472,202,900 of CM062292.1, read as the reverse complement.
CTACATTCTGTCTGAGGAAGCCTTTATTGTCCGTGATATGAATCAGGTTTTTATACAATACCTTGCTCTTTGACATTTAATTGGATAGTGCCTGTAAGGCACTATCCAATTAAATGTAATAGAGCAGTATATGATGAGCTTTGATTTGTTGTCTGAAAAAACTCAGCACTTTACCAGTTAAGTGCCGTCTTCAATTTGTGTTGGGTAAAGGACTTATAAGTCATTAAATTTACATGTACATGTAGTTGTTGGATTTGTCTTAAGCTCTTTGCATGTTGCTGATGGATATTCCCACCCAGGACAGAATTTCTCTTTTCAATGAGTTAATGATAATTTGGGTATATTTACTCAAAAATTTCCTCTAGAAAATTAAATGGACTTTTTCACCAATGATTTCTAGAGTTAAATATAGATGTCCCCATGGGAACCCGGGAAGTGAAGAAGTGCCTGTTCACTGCAGTAAACAGGCTCTGTTTTAGTGGTAAAATAGGACCCAGTCACTAATGCTTGGGAGATGCAAACCCTCTCTAAAATGGACAACATGGCTTATTAACGCTCACCCCTGGTCTTGAGTTGATACTCATGGTGTGGTCATGATTAGCCATTTTGTAAAAATATGTGACCTTAAACACCAATAAATAAATATAGATGACATTTTCATCAAGTCTAGTCATGGCTGCTTTCCAGCAGCCATGATTAGATTTGATGAAAAATATCTTGAAAATACTCAACAGCATGAGAGTTAAAATCAGTCAATTTTATTTATTTATTTATTTATTTATTTATTTATTTATTTATTGGGGTTTAACGGCTCTTTCAACAGCCAGGGTCCCCTCGTGTCAGACAGTTTTATGGGTGGGGGAAGCCAGAGTACCTGGAGAGAACCACTGAGCAATGGCAAGCAACTGTCAGACTCCCCAACATAATAACTCCACATAGGCAGGGTCAGCATTGGTTGAAGTCAAGTGCACCATAGACATGCAGTACATCTTGGTACACAATGCCACCGTGCCCCCACATGGGCAATTGGGATTAAGTGCCTTTCCCAAGGACACAACGTGTTTGCCGCAGGTTGGAATCGAACTGTGGGCCTCTCGGCTTGCAGCCTGCATCTCTATATACTGAGCCACCATGCTCCAACTATAGTCAATACTGATGTTGGTCTTACTTTGCATCATGGATATTTATATTGAGAATTTTCTCTTTCTTTTTAGCTTTCGAGAGACAAAGTTTTAAAGGGTACATCAAATCTGGTTTCAGCACGACCGGCTAGGTCATCACCGGTTCCAAAGCGATCAACAGGTAAAATTTTCCAAACCATGGCTTCTTCATCTTATATAGGGCTGTCGTGACTATCATTTTTTGTAATCGACTAATCGAGACCAGTAATCGACGGTTAGTCAATTAATAGTCGCTTCCCATGATTTTTTAGCAAATCATTCTTCTGTTCGTAAAACTCTGAAAATGACAATGGCACCAGTGTGTTCAGACGAAGTGGGGTTGCGGGAACAACAAATCGGTCCCGACTGAAGCTACACGTAGTCCAATCTTGGACCCACAGTCCGTAATATAATTTTTGGGGTTGGTACGTCCTGTAGGACGTACCAACCCCCAAAATAATATTACTGACTGCGGGTCCAAGTTTGAACTAGATTGAAGCCGATGAATTAAAATGAATTTACCAAAGAACGTTCCCGCATATGTTTCCTTTCTGCAATAAGTTTCTCGAAATTTTGAACATTGAGATCTATGCATTCCCTCGTCAGTTGTTAAAATTGGATCTTAGTCTGAAGTTCCGAACTTTGAGAAGTGATCTGACGTTCTGACTTTCGTCATAATTTTGTCACTTCCGCGCTTTGGGTTTTCCAATGGGTGCATTCGTGTGTACAAGACTGGAGAAATTCAGAAGAATCTATTCTTCTTGAGTAACTGTGAGTGTTCTTTCTTACACAGTCAGGACAGTCGTACAGTCTTCCGGATATGAATGTTAACTATGGTTAGATATTTAAAGTTATTCACCTTCATTGATCATTCACCTCACAAAACAATGCAATTTAACCCCGACGTGTAGTAGACGTTACCACCCAGAAAATGAACGACGATCAACTAAAAATAAAAAACGTCGACTACTTCAATAGTCGACGGTTAGTCGACTAATCGAATAATCGCGACAGCCCTAATCTTATAGACTGTCAAATTCAGATTCTGAATTCCTTTCATGTTCTAATAAATTACAGTATGTGCCAAGTGTCTCCTGTCTCAAACACCTGCCTCGGTGATGAGTGAAAAACGCAAATTTCAGCCGGTTGCACACGGTGGCTAATTTTCAAACACCATGATTAATCGGATAAGAGATTAAATAGATTACCCCTTTCCACCTAAAGCCAGCATTTGATGTTTTTTGGTAGCGATAATGACTAATTAATGTCCATTATTCCGCCGCGGAGTTCAACTGGGTTTTATTTGGAAGCACTTAAATCGATAAATGTTTCAGTGATTACATGTATCTGTGCAACGACAACAACAAATTAAGATGAGGACAAAGCCCTAAATGTGTATGCGGAGACACAGAAGAAAATAGAAATACTGAACAACACATGTATCATTGCATTTGTGTGCCTTTGATACGTTTGTGTTTTCGTGGAACCAAACATATGCATGAAAAAAGTGGTGTGTGCATGTGACAACATGCGTCGAAAAAACAGAAATCTTCCACTTCGTTTTCAGCTGGTACAAATTTGAGCTGTCTATTTTGTCCATGTATAAAAGTTTAAAACAAACTTTTGTGGTGTAAATGTACATGTATTTGCATTCCTAAGGCAGTGGGGTAGATACCTTTCCATCACTACAAGCTACAAATTTTCCAACAGAAATTGTTTCTATGTTTCTATTTATTTGGGGCGGCGGAGAGAGTGGGGGATTGTAATCCCATTGCCCATGCAATTTTTTTTTAATATTTCTTTTTTTGCCTCAATGTGCATTTTAGTTTATACGTGTCAAACAAACATCAAACAAATTCATATATAAATCTGTTATAATGTGTTTTCATTTTTTACCACACCCCGCCCCAACCAGCCTCCTAGGCTACGCCATTTCCTTGTAGTATATTCGCTGGTAATCTGTTTTATTATTATACTGTCAACGGTAGTCAGGGGCATAGAAACCGGAGAGTAGGTGGCACAGGAGCCCCCCCCCCCCCCCCCCCTCCCTTTTCTGTGTTTGGTGAAAATAGGCCTCACCTGTCGGTATAACCAGCCAACATTGTCAAATTTGTCTTGGAATTTCATGCACGCCAATGTAACTTACACTGGCGTGTATGCAGTACCAAGACAAATTCAGTTTTTTGGTTGCGGTTTCCATGACTTATTCAGGAACCAAAAGAGGCTTGATTGGGCATCTGTTCCTTTGGATACAACATATTTTTTTATACTGTAACCAATGACCCAGACTGGTGCTAACTCTTAAATATTCAGGACCAAACACAAATTTTGTCCCCCAAATCACCAAAATTTGCATCCAAATAAAAAAAACTGATGTCCTATATGGTCCTCCATACTTTTGCCTACTGCACATGCGCAGGGTCAAGGAAGTACCGAAATTGGCTCCAACCCTCATTCTTTGTTTGGCCCTTCTGTAAGTAACATCTCACTGACTTCTGTGCTTATAAATCTCAGTTAAAATGATGCCAGACACAATATCATGATGGAAATGGTGGATCCAAGGATGCAATATGAGGATGAGAGGAAGAAACAGTGGCTGGATGTGTTCAGGGCTGTAACTTATAATATTTTTATACTGAACCAATGACCCAGACTCAGCTGGTGCTAACTCTTAAATTCTAGGGCCAAACACAAATTTTACCCCCCAATCCCCAAAATTTGCATCTATTACATGTCCTATATGGTCCTCCATACCTTTCCTCCACTGCGCATGCGCCGTGTCAAGGAGGTCTCGAAATTGGCACCAAAAGTCATTCTTTGTTTGGCCCTTCATCAGTTCACATCTGACTGATATTTGTGCTTGTAAATCTCAGTTTAAATGATGCCAGACACATAAATATGAGAGAAATGGTGGATCTAAAGAGGAAATAAAAGGATGAGAGGAAAATTCAGTAGCAGGAAATAATCGGGGCTGTAACTTAAATTTTTTTATGAAATTATGTTATGTTCCCTAATTTCGAGGCATGAGCCTGTTGTTATCATTCTTGCTTTGAAGTTCCACTGCTTGATCAGTGTTGCCTCTCTCCCTTTCCTTTATTCCTCCCTTGCTATTCTCCCATGCTTTTGGCATATTTTCTGTAATAATTATTACTAAAATTTCTTGGGAGTTGTGGCTTCGTAACAGAATGAATTTCTGTTCTTTTCCCCATGTTGACGTCCTCACCCTTAGGTGTTTAGGCGTTGTGATCTGCATCTACCATCTGATGTTCTGCAGTTTCTTCTTTGGAAATCTCTGTTTTGCATCAGATATTGTTTAAATTGGTAACTGATTTCGGGCCATGTTTATCAGTGCCTGGAGTCATGTTTCCGTTTTTTGTACAACTTCTTGCTTACATTGACAACGGTTACTGCTGATAGTGATTTCTTGTCTTTACATTAGTTTAGACATAGCAAGATACATTAATATTGTATGTAAGTGTTGCATTAAGTTTTTGAAATGTTTTAAAAAATTTTGTCCACACTTAGGCTTTTTTGGGATCCATTTGGGCTCGGTGTTCCCATTGGGAACTTGAGCTGTTCTGAAAAAAAATTTTCAAAAAAATTTTTTTTTTGAAAATTATTTTCTTTCAAGATTATAATGGATTATGTTATATTATGTATCTTTATTTCAAGGGATAGTGCGACTAATATGACTGTGTATTTTTTTTTTTATTGATAAAAAATAAAAAAAAAAAAAAAAAAATATTTTTTTTTATAATGCAAGGATATCTTCCTCTAATTCTCAGGTAAAAATCAATGTATTCGCACTAATTCCTGCTCTGTGTGTGTTGATTGAAATGACAACGTTGGAGACGTGTGTCACGATATTGTGTTTGCGGGGAGGGGTCCATACTGGTCCTCTCTCCGTAGGGTCACTCTATATTATCGTTTTATTTTTCAGAATTCAGAGTGATGTTTTCGTGATGTCTTCAACAAGTGTGTCTCCGTCGTTGCAGTGTTTGGGCTAGCGGCTAAGTGCTCAGGGTAATACGACAATTGCCGAAGAGGTCCCTAGTAGGATCGAAGGCATTGATCGTCCGCTAGTCCGCCGGTGTAGCGACCATTCATCGAATGGCTCGGCAGCCGGGTTTCTCCGTTACGGTTCTGGAAAGCAGTGTGGGTGATGCGAGCACTATAAACTTGGAACGTGCACACCCAGCAACGCGACGGATCGGAGGATGGTACGGAGGAAGCCTGTCAGTCTAGTAGCTACCTTGTACAGGTCTATCCGGACCGCGAGCGAGAGAGGCCCCCTCTCTCTTACAACTACATTTGAGCCGCAGTGTTGTTGTATATTTGTTTGTTAGTCGGAACATACGTCCAATCCTCCTGTTCGGGACGTTCCGTCACATACACAGTCCGAACTGGCTGTGTTATAGGCTTCCTCATCCTCATGTCAACACACACCACCGCACCTTGGCTTGTGACCACAGAGTTTCAGGGGACGTTCGCATATTATATAAATGCAGGAATGAACTTCCTAGAGCTCCTACTTTGCCAACCAGGGAATATTGTCGACCAGGTTACTTCATCTGTTAGCCAAGGAGATGAGGTCTTTCCTGATGGGACGTTCGCATATTATATAAATGCAGGAATGAACGTTCCTGGAGCTGACAGTGGATATTATGTAAGTCACGGCTCCACAGGCTTCATTCAGGAATAAGAATGCGGTGATTTTCTGTGATGTGTTCAAAAGTGTTCTTCCGTCGTCACAGTCAAATGAAGAGCTAGCGGATAAGTGCTCATGATATTACGTCAATTGCCTAAGAGGTCCCTAGTAGGATCGACGGCATTGGCGTCCGCTAGCTCGCCAGGTGTAGCGATCATTCATCGATTGGCTCGGCAGCCGGGTTCGTCCGTTGTGGTCCAGGAAGGAGATTTGAGTGATGCGAGCACTATAATAAGACAAAGTGCACACCCAGTGACGACGAATCAGAGGAGAGAATGGAGGAAGCCTATTAGTCCGGTTCCTAGCTCGTCCAGGTCCATCCGGGCTGCGAGCGAGAGAGATCCCTCTCTTGTAAAACAACATCTGGGACTAGATGTTGTGGTACAAAACGTTCGCATTCGGAGTATACATCTGCCGCTCGGGACGCTCCGTTATATAGACAGTCCTGAGAGACTGTCGATATGGCTTTCTCATCCTCTCGGCAGCGCACATGACCGCACCTTGGCTATGTGACCATGGATATCCAGCCAGCTTCGCCGATCAGGGATTCTACGGCGACCAGGTCACGCCATCCGGTTGCCAGGGACACGAGGCCTGTAGACTCCGGACGTTCGTAAATAAGAAGTATGGAGGAGTCAACGTACACGGAGCTTCCAGCGGCAAAGCAACATAAGACTGCTACTCCACAGGCCTCAGTGACGGACGTGCTATCCCAAATAGCACAACTTATCGCAGCATCCCAGCAGACGACAGAATCTCTGTCGGATGAGGAATTATCCGATGATGCTGGGTCGGTACGCTCCGCTGAAGCATCAGGTACGGACGACCGAGAACTTCATAGGGTCCGACAGGATGGCGAAAGGGATTCAGAGGATCTGGAGTTTTCCCTTTCGGAACAACATTAAGCTGCCGTAGATTTTATCCAGCATTATCTTCCAGAGGTTGTTCCGTCGGACCAGAATGCTGCGATGCAGGATAAGAGACTGATAGCATCATTGGACACAGAATTTTTTGATCGGTTTAGGGACATCGTCTCTGAGTTTCCGACACAGTCCAATAATGTCACAAGAACATTTGAATTATTGAATGACACTATATATAAGCTTGCTACCAAAACGAGCAAGGCTGGTTTCTTGTCTGCAAATGCTCTAAATCTGCCTTTCATCAATTCAAGGAATAAATTTGAAACGGCAGGACAGGGCATACCGAGAGTTCCTCTGCATCTAGACGACCAGGCTGAAGACTTAGAATTGTCTATACCGTCGGCTATGTCAATTCCAACCACAACGTTGGAAATGACAATAATGTCTAACAGAGTTAACTTAGACCCTTTATCATACGCAGATCACCTTACTAAGGCGTTATCATTACGTCTTCAAGGGAAAGAATTCCAGGATATACAATCCTCAGTAAGAGTTCTTTCAAGGGCAATAGTTTATTCCACGTATAACTCCGCCCTTTCAGTGGCAAACCTGAAGTTGGTTAGACGTGACGCAGCCCTAGCTACATCCACGCGCGTGGATGGTAAGGTGAAAAACTCTCTCAGAGTCGCTTCGGTCTCCGGAGAGCTTCTCTTCGACGGCAAGCTTTCAGCAATCTATGATAAGATAACTAAGAAAGCTTCCGATTCTCTGCTATTCAAATCCGCTTCTAAAAAGTCGGATACAGCAGAAAAGAGTAAGACAGTCACTTCTGGGACAAGTACGCCCAAGAGAAGTTCCTGTAGAGGTTCCTATGCATCCTCTAGGTCTTATTCTAGAGACCGTCAAGGCAGCGACTCACGTGGGGGACGTTATTCTGGCCGAGATAACCGGTCAGACGTCCCTAGGTCGACGGGGCGAGGTGCGGGTCGTGGAGGACTTAGTTTCTCCTTCCGCAAGCCTCGCAGGTCCAGGAGGTGATGGTTTGAACCTCTATCGTGTTCCGGTAGGCGGAAGATTATCAAGTTTTATAACGATTGGGCGTCAATTACGGATGACCCCTGAATTCGAGGAGTAATTTCGGAAGGACTAAGAATATCCTTCAAACGAAAGCCTCCATTAACACGAAGTCCAAAATGGACTCCGCTTCCGTCAAATCCACAGAAAAGAGATGCTCTTTTATCTGAAGTACAGTCTCTTCTGAAGAAGAACGCGGTAGAGGTCGTAGAAGACCAGGAATCACCGGGTTTCTACAGCCATCTGTTTCTGGTTCCGAATCCAGATGGCTTGTTCCGTCTAGTCATAGATTTGAGCTGGATTAACAAGCTGATCGTCGCTCCGAAGTTCTATATGGGAACAATTCGATCAGTGCTACAAGCATAGATCTCAAAGATGCGTACTTTCACGTCATGGTACATCCGACATTCAGAAAGTATCTACACTTCGCAGTCCTAGGAGTTGTATATCAGTTCCGGGCGATGTGCTTCGGTTTGAACCTAGCGCCCTGGGCTTTCACTCGAATAATGAACTCGGTAATGATACATTTCCGAGCTCATTCGTCTGCGGTGACGTCGGTCTACCTGGACGACATTCTTCAGGGGTACGGCAACGAGTTAACGCTTCAGAACGATGTGCAGAATCTGCTTCTATTACTCCGACGTCTCAGTTTTATAATAAACGAGAAGTCGGATCTGGTGCCGTCCAAGTCATTCACCCACTTGGGAATGACCTTCGAGACGCTCAACAATCTTGTTCGTCTGCCGTTAACCAGAGCGAAATTAATCAGATGTTACGCTCGCTATTGTCTTCAATCAGACAAAGTTACAGTGAGAGAATTCATCAGACTGATAGGGTTGTGTGGAGCTGCTGCGGATTTTATTCCAATGGGGTGGCTACGCACTTGTCCTCTCCAAATCTTTTTGACTCAAAAAGAACAGAGTTGGAGGGTGAAAATTCTTTCGCTCGTTTCGTACATCCTCTTGTAAGTCAAGTGAAACAGATTCAGACTTGGGCAGATTTTCAGTGGTTTATTCAGGGAAATAACTTCCACTGCAATTGCCGGATCCGAGTTTTACAGTTTTGACGGATGCCAGTTAAATAGGTTGGGACCCAACATTGAGCTCAACGGTTTTTAAGTGCCAGGGTCCTTGGGATCCATAGTTCCTAATCAAGCACATAAACATCAGGAATTGATGTTATTTTGGCTTGCGTTACGTCATTGCATGAATGTTATCCAGAATGCCCACAGGCAATTCTGTCCGACAATTCGACGGTATAAGCGTATTTTCGGAACTAGGGAGGTACTCATTCCTTTCTGTTATTCACTGTAACAGAATGAATCCTTCCGTTGGTACTGGAACATCAAGGTCTCCTATCGGTCCATCGTATTCCGGGTCGTCTGAACGTATTAGTGGACTCCCTTTCACGAAAGGGCCGCTTGTTGCAGTCAAATGGACTTTTAACAACAAGTATTTATATCAGATTTGCTACCTATGAGAGCAGCCAATGATGGACTTTTTTGCGACGCATCTCAACATTCAGTTGCAAGTGTATGTGTCAACATGTTCGGATCTTCGAGCGTTTGCAGTTGATGCTCTATCCATCTCGTGAGACGGGGTAATAGGATATGGGTATCCTCCAGCGCCGTTGATTCAGCAGATATTGCTTAAGTTAAATAATCTCAATGCAATTCTGTTGGTAGCACCTCTGTCTCCACAAAGAGTGTGCATTAATCAATTCAGGTGTCTGTTGTGGCTTATGCTGTGGAAGCTTCCTCCACATTTCGGTCCATTCTATAGCTAAATGGATTCTATTAGCTTTCAATACTGCTTATGATAATATCTTCAACACAGCAGTCTGCGATTAAGATTTTAGCTCTTGAAGTAAGAGTTCTTTCTACTTCAGAGGCTTATGCTAATAGTGTTGCTATTACAGTTCTAATGACGGCAGCATATTGGTTTTAGCCTTTCACTTGCACGATTTTATACCTCAGACATAGTGAGTCCATTTCTAGAGACCGGCATTGTTTAGGTTCGTTATCTGTTGCTCAGAATGATGACATCCCCTTTTGGTCGCGATTGGTCAACTGTGATGTCTACAGGTTCCTGAAGCCCAAAAACCTTGAGCACAGTATACAGGTCATATTTATGAAGGGATTTCATTGTAACTTCGTAGGATCACTCCAGATGATGCCCAGATGAGAATGTCCCCTTTTGGTTGCGATCATTCAACCATGATGGCTGTCCGAGCCCAAAGCCCGAAAACCTTTAGCACAGTCTTCAGTTCATATTTATGAATGGATTTCATTGTAACTTGGTAGGTTGACTTCATATAATGTCTAGACGAGAACAGCCCATTTTGGACACCATTAGGCAACTGTGACAGCTACTGAAGTCCGAAAACCTTTAGCACAGTCTACAGGTGATATTTATGAAGGGATTTCATTGTACCTTGGTAGGATGACTCCAAATAATGTCTAGATGAGAACTAGGGCTGGGCGATATGGGAATCGGAATACCGGTAACGATATCAGAAAAAATATCGCGATATACCGGTATATCGTGCAGCAGTGTGTGAAACGCATATCAAGTGTAAGGGTTATCATGAAGGGTATCCAGTTGATGGGGTTCCGAGGGCCTGGTTTCACAAAAAAACAGTAGTAGCTCCTCCCCTTCTCCTATCTTCCAGCAGTGAACGTCCTCAGATGACAATGTCAAATGTCATCTGTCACATGTCAGGCCAGTCGGTCTGTTGATATTAAGCACGCCTCCATACGTGATCACCCTTCACTTTCATGATAGTCTGCAGGTGTCAATCACCAGCCGACAATGTTTTCTCCCAGTGATGGCATCACACCTCTGTCATATTTGACAAAAATTGTTGCACATTTCCCAATTGTGAATATGTGTGATTTGAAACATTTTTGTGTCAGATTGCTGACAACGAATTAAGCGATAAGTATGGCTTGCTGATTACAGTTCAAACAAATGCGACCAACAGCAGGTGACCGTGTTTTTACAGCGTGACAGTCGGGTGTGTTTTCCGTGTAACAACAAACTATTTGTGTGATGTGTGCTACTTTAATTATTCGCTAATTAAAAATAATCAAACAAATTTAGCAAACAAGTATTAAATTTTTATTTCATAATTTCTCCATGAATGCTTGCATGTCGGTGATGATAAACGAGATAGAATGTTACTCACTCTCATCATCTCTTGCTGTTTATCATTTGTTCACGAAATAAGGAAAGATAAACTTCCTGTATTTTCAAAGCAACTTTCTGTGCGATTTACTGAAAAAACACATGTTGAAATTTTATTATCATGTGACCCAAACCAATATCGTTACAGACGATATACTGGTATTGCCAAAAAATAGACGATATTTAACCGGTACCGATTCCAATACCGGTATTTACCGGTATATCGAAATATCGCCCAGCCCTAATGAGAACGTCCCCTTTTGGTCGCGATCATTTAGCCTTGATGGTTGCCCAAGCCCAAAACCTTTAGCATAGTCTATAGATCATATTTATGGAAGGATTTCATTGTAACCTGTTAGTTTGACTCCTTATAATGCCTAGATGATGACATCCTCTTTTGGTCGTGATTGGTCAGCCGTGATGGCTTCAGGGGCCTGAAGCCCGAAAACCTTGAGCACAGTCTACAGGTCATATTTATGAAGGGATTTCATTGTAACTTTGTAGGATCACTCCAGATGATGCCCAGATGAGAATGTCCCCTTTTGGTTGTGATCATTCAGCCATGATGGCTGCCAGAGCCCAAAGCCCGAAAACCTTTAGCACAGTCTACAGGTCATATTTATGAAGGAATTTCATTGTAACTTGGTAGGTTGACTTCATATAATGTCTAGATGAGAACGTCCCCTTTGGATGCAATTGGGAAACTGACGGCTACAAGGGCCCAATGCCCGAAAACCTTTAGCACAGTCTACATGCCATATTTATGAAGGGATTTCAATGTAACTTGATAGGATAGCTCGTTTTGGAATAATTTGACTGTAACTTGGTAACTTTCGTTGATATACGTTAACTGTGAGGGCCACATACATTAACTGCGAGGTCATATTAACCCACCCCTGAGCTCTTTATTACAGTATACACCTCATATTATTTTTATCAAAAACACAGCATACAGGGAACAGAAATGAATATATTTCCAATTATCACAATTCTTGTCTTATTTCATAATCTTTTCATAAACATTGAACATTATTCTTTTCATCAGACACAACACACAAGTTAAGCTATAGTGTCATTGACACTTTCATTGTTATTTGTGTACGTTGACTTTCCTTAGTAATTTCTTGTCATCTGTTGGGATGTATATGTAGTACAGATACTTTAATTTACTCTGTAAGTGTTACATTGATTTTTTAGACGGTTTAAAAATTTTTGTCCACACTTAGGCCTTTTTTCCGATCCATTTGGGCTCATCATTCCCATTGGGAACTTGGGCTCATGTCGAAATTTTTTCAAAAAATGTTTTTTTTGGAATTATTTTTCGAAATTTTGATATGGATTGTATTATTTCATGTATCTTTGTATTATAAGGGTTAGTGCGAGTACTAGGGCTTAATAAAATTTTGTAATTATGAAAGAATTTTGTTCAAATGATAATTCGAGGAAGTCTTCCTCGGATTCCCATATTCATTGCAGGGGGGGAGCTAGAAGGTTGGCCCCCCCCGGCCCCCCCGCCTTGAAGGTCATCCCAAAGCAGGAAGGAAGAGAGAGAGAGATAGTAAAAAAGAGTAGAGGAAGACAGATAAATAAGGTTGTGTATGTATTGATATGTTTACCTTTGTGACTGTTGCACAGTCCACAGTGTACCAAATACAGATAATTTCAAACTCTCACTTCCACACGACATACTATTTGTAGTCTATGTATTATTCTTTTAAGTGAACGATACATCATTGTAACTGATAGGGGTGAGAAATGAACAATATACATACATGGTGCCTCTCAAGTCACACATGTTGGACGTGCATGTGTGTATCGTTGGATGGTGGGGTGAAACTTAAAACATGTAATGAAAAAAATCTAGAGTTGTACTTTTAGAATCGATCCCATAGGCTATACCTTCATTTCATTTATTATTTATGGCATTTGTACTACGTGAAATCCTGTATGCTGTGCACGGTAACAACACTAAATTTGCTCCTGTTTTAAAGGCAACCACCGTTATGAAAGGACCCCCGTCTCTATCTTGCGGGGGGAGGGGGGGGCACAAGATTTTCTGCAACACCACTGTTCATGCATATTCTTGTTCTGTTTGTGCTAACTTGGATGACAAACATTGGAAACGTGTGTCATGGTACATTTTTAGAGGTGAGAGATCGATGCCTGTTCTCTCACCACAAGGTCACTCAAGTTTTTCAGTTTCTTTTACAGAGGAACAAGAACATGGTGATGTTTCTGTGATGTCTTCAGGAAGTGTGCTGCTGTCGTCGCAAAGTAATGAAGAGCTAGCAGAAAACGTGTGCAATGAAATTAGACAAGTGCCTAGGTCCCAAAATGGATTTACTGCCTTGTCGGAAATTAGACAAGTGCCGAGGTCCCAAAAGGGATTTACTGCATTCACTTGGGAATTGAGCTTTGAGACTCACAACAATCTAGTTCGTCTTCCATTACCCAGAGCGAAGTTAGTCAGTTGTTATGCTCACTTTCGTCTACACTCAGACGTAATAACAACGAGAGAATTCATGTGACTGATGGTATTGTGCGGAGCGGCGGCGGATCTCATTCCGATGGGCACCTTGTGCGCACATCCACTCCAGATATTTTTCGCTCAAGTTTGGAGTGTGAAGGTTCATTCGCTCGAAACAAACATCGTTTTAACGGACCAAGGAAAACTAAGGGTTCAGACTTGGACAGATATTCAGTGGTTAACTCAGGGAGTTCCACTGCAACTGCCGGATCCGTTTTTTACGATTATGACAGATGCGAGTCAAACAGGTTGGGTTGCGACATTGAACTCAACAGACTCCAAATGCCAGGACCTTTGGGATCCGGTGTTCCTAAACAAGCACATAAACATCAAATTTGGCTTGCGCTTCGCCATTGTATGAACATAATTCAGAATTCACATGTTCAAATACTGTCGGGAAACAAGGAAACACTCATTCCATTCTGTTATTCAATCTAACAGAAAGAATTTTTCTGTTTATTCTAGAACATCATGTTCTTCTGTCGGTCCGTCATATTCTGGGTTGTCTGAACATTCTAGCAGACTCACTCTCGTGGAAAGGTCGCATGTTACCGCCAGAATGGACTCTCAACAAGCGAGTGTTCAGTCAGATTTGCTACCAATGGGATCGACCAATGATAGACTTGTTTGCGACACATCTCAACAATCAGTTGCAGACATATGTGTCGCCATGTCCAGATCCCCGAGCGTTCGCAGTATACGCTCTCTCAATCTCTAGGGACGGAATGATAGGATATGCATATCCTCCAACTCCATTGATTCAACAGATCTTTCTAAAGATCAAGCAATCGCACTGCAAGATACTGTTGGTAGCATCTCTGTCCTCTCAGAAACCATGGATAAATCTACTCAGGTGTCTGTTATGGGATGTTCCTCGGAAGCTTCCTCCACAGGAGGATCTTCTCTTTCAGGGGAAATCTCGCACACTGCATCACAACCCGCAAGGTCTCTACCTTCTTGTGTTTCCGTTGTGCGGTCCTTCTTGCACAGGAAGTGCTTTACAGGATGAGCAGTGGATGCAATTTCTAACTGTAGGAGGACCTCCTTTTCGCTAAATTATACGGCGAAGTGGAAGGTTTTTTCTCGTTGGTGTAAGGATCATTCTATTGACATTTTTGATCCTTCCATTCCAGACATTAATAATTTTTGGTCCGCTTGTTTGACGAGATCAAACTGCAGCCAGTAACCATTAAGGGTTATGTTAAAGGTCTATGCTATCGGACAGTTATGCTCATCATGATAGCTTACAGATTGGATCAAATATTTCTTTATCTAAGTTAGTAAAGAACTTTTCGATAAATAGACCTAGAGCTCTTAGGTTAATTCCTAAATGGAATTTAGCTTGGGTTCTATTGAAGCTTAAAGAAGCTCCTTTTGAACCTCTTAATACTGTAGACTTCAAATTCTTGTCATATAAGACAGCTTTTCTCTTAGCCTTTGCTTCCGCAAGAAGAGTTAGTGAGCTTCATGCTCTGTCTATTGATGATTCTCATTATCGTAGTGTTGGTAATACTATTACTTTAACTACTAATGTGGGATTTGGGGCTGAGAATCAGGCTCTTAATAAGTATTCTGAGCCTATTGTCATCAAAGCACTTCCATCTTCTGATGGCTGTAGGCCTTTGCTGTGTCCAGTTGGAGCTATGCGAATTTATAAACACAGATCAGAGTTTATCAGAAAGGGGCAAAAACGCTTTTTTTCTGTCTTTAATTCCCAATAGAAAGGACATTTCCATTCATTCTATTGCTAGATGGATTCATTTAGCTATTCGTACTGCTTATGAG
This sequence comes from Pictodentalium vernedei, assembly GCA_031216915.1. Taxonomy (NCBI): domain Eukaryota; kingdom Metazoa; phylum Mollusca; class Scaphopoda; order Dentaliida; family Dentaliidae; genus Pictodentalium; species Pictodentalium vernedei. The sequence continues at coordinate 472,187,598 of CM062292.1, read as the reverse complement.
AATTTATCTTCCAATCAGCAGTCCGTGCTTAAGATTTCAGCGCATGAAGTTAGGGCGTTGTCAACATCTTGAGCTAACAGTATTGCTATTACAGATCTTATGAAGGCTGCTTACTGGGCACAGCCTTCTACCTTCACTAATTTTTACCTTAAAAATATAGAGTCTTTTTCTGGCAACCTTAGGTGTTTCGGTCCTTTATCTGTTGCTCAGAATGTCGTCCACTAAACGATTACAGCTATAGTTATGTAGGTTTTCTATCCCAGCATTGACTCTGTCCTGCTGCCCTCTTCTTTCTGTGGTGATATGCCCCAGAGCAAGGGGAAGGGGGATCGTGTTCCCTTATATCACCGGCTTTATAGTGAAAAGCAAGGGAATATCTCCTCCTGAGTCCGTAATTCTGAGTCGGTGCTGGGATGGTTTTAAAGTGTAAAGCTAATGTTTATCTCATTTATGTAATATTTTTAAAGTGCAGCTCAGTGTGAAGCATTTGTATATGTCACATGTCATACGAGTGTTAATATACAATCCTCAGACACTTTTGAATGAGTATAAAGAGTCTCATTCTCTGGACTATATTTATTTATTGGCTTTCCTTTAACCCTTTACCTAACATGAAAAGCAGACGACACTTGCAAAAATAATTCTTGAATAACTAATTTTTTTCATTTTTTGTCTCAAAAACATAGGTTATGACCCCTCGTTGGAACGAGCTCGACGAGCTCGTTCCAACGAGGGGTCATAACCTATGTTTTTGAGACAAGAAATGAAAAAAATAATGAAAATTAATTGGCGATATTTTTATACTGTACCAATGACCCAGACATAGCTGGTGCTAACTCTTAAAATATAGGGCCAAACACAAATTTTGCCCCCCAATCCCCAAAATTTGCATCTAAAACTAAAGAAAACATGTCCTGAAAGGCCCTCCACACTTCGCCCCTACTGCGCATGCGCAGTGTCAAGGACGTTCCGAAATTGGCGCCATTTATCATTCTAAGTTTGGCCCTTCATCAGTTAACATCTGACTGATCTTTGTGCTTTTAAATCTCAGTTTAAATGATGCCAGACACATAAATATTAGTGAAATGGTGATTCTAAGGAGGATAGAAAAGGAGGAGAGGAAAAGAATGTGTGACAGAATATTATCAGGGCTGTAACTTAAAATTTTTTAATGAAATTATGTTAAGTTACCTATTTTCAAGGCAGCAGCCATTTTGTTGTCATTCTGATTATTTAGTTACACTGTTGTTTCAAGTGTTTTTCCTCTCTCCCTGTCCTTTAAGTTCCCCCTTGCTATTCTCCCATGCTTTTGGCATAGTTTATGTAATTATTATTACTAAAATTTCTTGGGAGTTTTAGCTGAATAACAGAATGAATTCTGTTCTTTCCCCATGTTTACGTCTTCACCTACGGGTGGTTAGGCGTTGTGTTCTGCATCTACCATCTGATGTTCTGCAGTTTCTTCCCTGGAAGTCTCTGTTTTGCATCAGATGGTGTATTTTTGGTAACTGATTTCGGGCCTGGGTGCCTGGAGTCTTATTTTAGTGTTTTTACACTCATTGTTTACATTTACAACAGCCCTCTGTGTGAGGGGGGGATTTCTAAATAATAATATCTTTATGTTATTTTAATCATAACTAGATACATTATTATTGTTCGTAAGTGTTGAATAAATTGTTTAAAATATTTTTAAAATTTTTTTCCACACTTAGGCTTGGGATCCATTGGGGCTCAACGTTACTTTTCAGAAACTTGGGCTGTTCTGAAAAAATATTTTTTCAAAATATTTTGATTTCAATTATTTTTTCTATATTAATGGATCATATTATTATTATGTATTTTGCCAGGGGTTAGTGCGAGTACCAGGACTTGTTTTCTTTTCACATTGAAAGGATATTGATCAATTGTTTTAAGAGGAAGTCTTCCTCTGACCTTATTATCATTCTATATGTGGTCAGTGTACTCGCATTAACTCCTGTTCTGTATCGTATGATTTCGATGACAATATGGGAAGCGTATGTCATGGTATGTTGTTGGGGATTTGGACACTCCGGTCCTTTCCCCGCAGGGTCACTCTACTTTATCAATTTCTATTTCAGACGATCAAGATTAGGGTGATGTATCTGTGATGTCTTCCAACAGTGTGCCTCCGTCGTCACAATTAATGAAGGGCTAGCGGAAAAGTGCTCATGTAATACGCCAATTGCCTAAGAGGACCCTAGTAGGTTCGACGGCCTTTGACGTCCGCTAGCTCGCCCGGTGTAGCGTCCATTCACCGAATGGTTCGGCAGCCGGGTTCGTCCGTTGCGGTCTAGAAGGAATTTTGGGGTGATGCGAGCACTATAAAATTAACTTAATGCACACCCGGTGACGGCGGATCGGAGGGAGAACGGAGGAAGCCTTTTAGTCCGGTTCATAGCTCGTTCCGGTCCATCCGGACGGCAAGCGAGAGAGGCCCCTCTCTCGTTCAACAACATCTGGCCCCAGATGTTGTGGTACAAATGTGTCGCTAGCGGAGCATACGTCCGTCGCTCGGGACGCTCCGTTGTATAGGCAGTCCGCTGAGACTGCTAAGGCTTCCTCTTCTCGTCAGCGCACACGACCGCACCTTGGCTGCGTGACCGCCGATATATTACCAGCTTCGCCGATCAAGGATTCTTCGGCGACCAGGTCACACCATCCAGCAGCCAGGGATTCGAGACCGATGGACTCCGGACGTTCGCATAGGAAGTATGCAGGAGCCATCTGATGCGGAGCTGCCCTCGGCGAAGCAGCGATAGACTGCGCCTCCGCAGGTCTCGACGCCGGACATTCTTGTGCACATAGCACAGCTTATCGCAGCATCCCAGCAGCCGACTGAAACGGTGTCGGATCGAGAATTATCCGACAGCGCTGGGTCGGTAGCCGGGGACTCGAGGCCTGCAGACTCCGGACGTTCGCATAGGAAGTGTGCGGGAGTCAACGTACACGGAGCTTCCAGCGGCAATGCATCGTAAGTCCGCTACTGCACAGGCCTCGGAAACGGACGTGCTTTCCTTAATAGCACAGTTTATCGCAGCATCCCAGCATCAACTGAATCTGTCGCATATATTTTATCCGACGATGCTGGGTCGGGACGCTCCGCGAAAGCGGGTACGGACGTCCGAAAGTTTCATCCGGTCCGACGGGATACCGAAAGGGATTCGGAGGATTTCAAGCTTTCCCTTTCGGAACAACATATGCTGCGATGCCGGATAAGAAACCGATAGCGTCGGTGGACTTAGAAATTTTTGGTTCGGTTCAGGGACATCGTCCCTCAGTTCCGACATAGTCCAATAATGTCACACAAACTTTCGAATTATTGAACGACGCTATATATATTATTATTTTATGCTTGCTATCCAAGCATTTCTGGTTTCTTGTTCGAAGAATTATGGAGATGTCTTTCAAAAGTGTGCCTCTGTCGTCATAGTTAATGAAGAGTTAGCGGCAATAAGTGCTCATGGAATATGTCTATCGCTTACGGAGTGACATTCGCTAGCTCACCCGGTGTAGCGTACATTCATCGAATGGTTCGGCTGCCGGGTTCGTCCGTTGCGGTCTAGGAAGGAGATTTGGGTGATGCGAGCACTTTAATTACTTTAGTACTCACCCAGTGACGGCAGATTGAGGACAGATCGGAGGAAGACAACAACATAGGGGACCGCATGTTGTGGTTCAGGTATTTTACATTCGGAGCATATGTCCGTTGCTCGGGACGCTCCGTTATATTGACAGTCCGAGAGACTGTCTTTAATGCTTCCTCATCCTCACAGCAGGGCACACGACCGCACATTGGCTACGTGACCTCGAGTATCCGATCAGTTTCGGCATTCAGTGATTCCACAGCGAATAGGTCGCGCCATCCGGTAGCCAAGGGACACGAGGCCTATACACTCCGTTCGCTTGCATATTGGAAGTATGCACGTGGTAATGATCTCGGAGCTTCCTGCGGCAATGCATCGTAAGACCGCTGCTCCTCAGGCCTCAGTGACGGACGTGCTATCCGAGTTAGCACAGTTGTTTCGCAGCATCCCAGCAATTGACAGTTTCTCGGTCGAATCAGGAATTATCCGACGGCGCTGGGTCGGTGCGGTCCGCGGTTGCATCAAGCTACGGACGACCGAACGCTTTATAGGGTCCGACAGGATGGCGAAAGGGATTCGAAAGATTTCGAGTTTTCCCTTTAGTAGTATCGGAAGATGCCTTTCATATCTTCTGGCATTTCTTCCAGTGATTATTTTTCGGACTTCATTGCTGCGATCTTGGATAAGAGACTTATAGCGTCATTGGACTCGGATTTTTCGATCGGTACAGGGACTTTGTCCCTGACTTACCGACGCAGTCCAATATTGTCATTACAACATGTGTTTTATTTTTCGACGCTATATATTTATATATATATACAAGCCTGCTACTAAGCATGATAGTTTAGTTTCTTGTCCACGTGGCTCATTTCTGCCATTTTATCTTTTTACATATAGTTTATTTTGGCAGAGCAGGGCATACCGAGAGTTCATACGCGTCTAGACGGTGTGATTAAAGACTGCATATATATATTCTTTTTCGCCGTTTATGTCTTTTCCAATTTCAATGTTGGGAACGACATTATGTATAGTAGACTTAACTTAGACGCTTTATTATACGTAATCCGCCTTACTGAGGCGTTATCATTACGTCTTCAAGAAAAGATTTACGGGATATTATTCTCAATGTAATTTCTTTTGAGGGCAGTAGTTTGTTCACGTATAACTCCGCCCTTCAGTGGCTGATTGGAGTTGGTTAGACGTGATGCAGCCCTAGCTACATCCACGCGTGGATAGTAGGTTAAGAACTCTCTCAGAGTCGCTTCGTTCTCGGAGGAGCTTCTCTTCGACGGCAACTTTCCGGCAATCCATGAATTGCTTGATTTATACATTCTCTTGTCTATCTAGTGTTACAAGGGATTCAGACTGGGGCAAACATTCGGTGGTTGACTCAGAGAGTGCCGCCGCAGTTGCCGGACCCGAGTGTGGCTGTTATGACGGTTGCCAGTCAAACAGATTGGGATATATACTGATCCCTACGGATTTGAAGTGCCAGGGTCTTTGGGTTCCGCAGTCTTTTAGCTATCAGTTTAACTTCCGCGGAATAATGTTTTTTAGGCTTGCTTTATGTCATTGCATGAACATTATTCAGAAACGCATGCCCAAATTCCTGTCCTTTAATTCGACAGTAGTGGCGTATCTCCGGAACCAGGGAGGCACTCTTTCGTTTCCGTTATTCAATTTAATGGAAAGAATCCGTCTGTTGGTTATAGTACACCAAGTTCAGTTTTGGTCCGTCATATTCTGGGTCGTCTGATTGTTTTATCGCACTCCTGTTCTCTTACGGGTCGCTTGTTGCTGTCAGAATGGACTCTCAACAAACAAGTATTCATTCAGATTTGCTATCTATGGGAGCGCCCAATGATGTTTTATTTATGACACAGCTTGCTAATAAATTGCAGACGTATGTGTTGGCTTGTCCAGATCTCTGAGCTAATACTGTTAACGCTCTATTGATCTATAGGACGGAATGATAGGATACGCGTATCCTCCGGCGCTGTTGTTTTAGCAGGTATTGCTAAGATAAACAACCACAATACATTTCTGTTGATAGCATCTCTATCTTCACAGAGATCATGAGTAATTTACTCTCTTGTCTACTGTGGATCTTAACGTGAAATCTTCCTCTATGTGAGGATCTTTTTTCACTGGGTAAATCGTGTCATCTTTATCACAACCAGCAAGGTCGCAACCTTCATGTATTCCGTTGTGTGGTCCGTATTGCATTGTAAGCACTGTACTGGACGAGCTTTGGACGCGATTTCTTACTATAGGAGATCCTCTTCTTCGCTATTCTATGCGACTAAAGTGGAGGCTCTTCCGTCGTGGTGTAGGGATCATTATGTTCATATGGTTGATCCCTCCATACTACTCATTGCTATTTTTTAGTATACTTGTTCCACAAGATCTACTGCAGCCTGTTGTTATTTAGGTTATAGGTTTATGTTACCTCATACCTATGCACTCTACGATAGTTTGCAATTGAGTCTTTTGTCTCTTTATCTAAGTCAGTTAGTAACTTTTTGATAAATAGACTTAGAATCTTTAGATTAAATTCCTATACGGATTTTAACTTAGGTTCTTATTTAGCTAAGTAATCATTTGAGCCTCTGGAAACAGTAGTTTTCAAATTCTGACCTTTTAGACAGTAATTCTGTTGGTTTCTCTTTTACTGTAGAGTCAGTGAGTTTCATGCACTATCGATGGATGATTTTCACTTTCATAGTTTCGGAATCAATACTTCCATTACTATTTAGGTTGGATTGTTGCATAAGAGTTAGGCTCCTATTATCCGGAACCTATTATTTTAAGGTCCTTCCGTCTTCGTATGGGCATAGGCTTTTACTCTTTCCGGGTACAGTTTATGTATTTATAAACAGATATCTGTTTATTACAAGGGCGTAAGCTTCTTCTGTCTTTGATGTCTAGTAGAAGGACGTTACGCTCCATTTTATTGTTAATGGATTCTATTAACTAGCGTACTGCTTATGGTATATCATTGGCTTAGCAGTTGTGCTTAAGATTTCGGCTCATGAAGTAAGAGTTCTTCTACTTCTTGGGCTTAAATTAATAGTGTTGCTATTATAGATTTTTGAAGGCTGCTCATTGCGCTCAGCCATCCATTCATGAATTTTATCTCAGAAATATCGAGTCCATTTCTGGAGGCCTCTATTGTTAGGTCTATTATCTACTGCTCAGAATGTCATTCACTTAACAGTTGCTACTATAGCTAGGTAGGCTGTCTGTTTCGGCAGTGTCTCCGTTCGGCTGCCCTCTTCGCTCTGGGCTATTTGACCCAGGGCAAGAAAAGGGGGGGGGGGGAGGGTGTTCCCTTGGGTCACCTGTTTTTACTATGAAAACAAGGGGATACCTCCTCCGGAGTTAGTAATTCTGAGCTGTTATTGGGATGGTTGTTAGTGAGAAGTTTAAGTTTATAAAATTCATTCAACTCTTAGTTTTTAAAGTATAGCTTTTGAATATTGCATATGTCAACGGACATGATTATGCAATTCTCACACACTTTTAGGAGTATAAGAGTCTCTATTCTCTAGACTTACTTTATTATTGGCTTACTTTAAAAATTATTAGTATAAGGATTATTGGATATTAATAGAGTACATGGATGTATGAAGCTCAATTTTTGGAAGGTGTTGTATCTTTCTAATTTATCATAAATAAGAAAGATACATATAAGGCCTATTACTTCTTTTCCCTACAGGGGATGACTCTATTTTATTTTATTGAGCGTATTCCATTTTGCTCTATGTCCTTGGCCCTCCAGCCTTTTTACTATTCAGCTATGTCTGGGTCATTGGTACAGTATAAAAATGTTAAAAAATTTATAGTAATTTATATATTTTTTATACTTACCAATGACCCAGACGGGGATGGCCCTCCCAGGAGTTGGGAACTCTTGCCTCCCCGCTGAGTACATAGCGCTTACCAGGCACTGGTTATTAGAATGATAAATGGCGCCAATTTCGGAACGTCCTTGACACTGCGCATGCGCAGTAGGGGCGAAGTGTGGAGGGCCTTTCAGGACATGTTTTCTTTAGTTTTAGATGCAAATTTTGGGGATTGGGGGGCAAAATTTGTGTTTGGCCCTATATTTTAAGAGTTAGCACCAGCTATGTCTGGGTCATTGGTAAGTATAAAAAATATATAAATTACTATAAATTTTTTAACTTTTTAGAATAGCGCTGGCCGGTTTTGGCCGTTATGTTAGGTAAAGGGTTAAGGAATTAGTACAATAGGTTATACTGGATGTTAATAGAGATCATAAATGTTATTCGGCCCAATTATTGATTGGAGATGTGTCTTTCTTATTATTAATAAACAAGAAAGACATATGTAAATCCTTTTCTCCTTGAGGGGATTATTCTTTATACATAATTGAGCCTATTGGATTTTCCTTTATGTCCTAGGCCCTCCAGTCTTTTTTCTTTTCAGCTAAGTCTGGGTCATTGGTTACAGTATAAAAATATGAAAAAATTTAGAGTAATTTTATTTTTTTACACTTACTTATGACCCAGACGGGGATGGCCCTCCCATGAGTTGGGAACTCATACCTCCCCTCTGATTATATAACATTTAGCTGGTTGGAAGAGTGAGGCTTGGCGCCAATTTCGATACTTCCTTGACACTGTACATGCGCAGTGGGCAAAAGTATGGAAGACCATATAGGACATCAGTTTTTTGATTTGGGTGCAAATTTGGTGATGGGGGGGGGGGGGGGGGGGGGCTGGGGGGGATTTGTGTTTGGCCATGAATTTTAAGAGTTAGCACCAGCTAAGTCTGGGTCATTGGTAAGTATAAAAAATATATAAATTACTTTAAATTTTTAGTCGAGTTTTGACGAAGTCAAACTCGACTTATAGTTTGATGAAGTGGCGTGTGGGCGGTGGGCATAAACAATTGGTTTCCGGGTAATAACTTTAGTTCTGTTTGATGCACTTTTACCAAACTTACACCAGAGGTTACCCTATAGGAAAGGAAGACACCTATTGATTTTGGAGTCTGGGACTTCAAGCAAGGTCAAGGTCACTGTTACTATAAATAGAATATTTTATGACAAATTAGTTTCCGGGCAATAACTTTGATTCTATTTGACGCACCTTTACCAAACTTATACCAGAGGTTACCCTATAGGAAGGGAAGAGACCTATTGATTTTGGAGACTGGTACTCCAAGGTCATGGTCCCTGTTACTATAAATAGAATATTTTGTGAAAAATTGGTTTCCGGGCAATAACTTTACTCCTATTTGACACACCTTTACCAAACTTATACCAGAGGTTACCCTACAGGAAGGGAAGACACCTATTGATTTTGGAGTCTGGGACTTCAAGCAAGGTCAAGGTCACTGTTACTATAAATAGAATATTTTATGACAAATTGGTTTCCGGGCAATAACTTTACCAAACTTATACCAGAGGTTACCGTATAGGAAGGGAAGGCACCTATTGATTTCGAAGTCTGGGACTACAAGGTCAAGGTCACTGTTACTATAAATAGAATATTTTTTTTCAGCAAATTACTTTCCGGGCAATAACTTTAGTTCTATATGTCGTACCTTCCACAAATTTACATCAGAGGTTACTCCATAGGAAAGGAAGACACCTGTTGATTTTGGGGTCTGAAGCCTCGAGGTGAAGGTCACTGTTACTATAAATAGAATAATGTAGTTATCACTGTTGGCAAAAGTTGCTGTTGTGACAAATAACTTGCTGTTCTGACTTTTCACGAAATTTAATGTCAAAACTCGACTTGTGGATCTGTGTCCTCTTGCCGGATTTTTAACCCTTTACCCAACAAATCGCCCACATCCGCCCACGTAGTATGCAAATTCAGCAGTAGAAAAAATATTTTTCAATAAATTTCAAGAAAACCACATCATGTGACCCCTTGTTGGAATGAGCTCATCGAGCTTATTCCAACGAGGATTCACATGATATGGTTTTCTTGAAATATTTTGATAAATTTAAAAAAAAAGGTATTTAAAATAATAAATTTTGATATCGTCTGCGTTGGGTAAAGGGTTAACAGGGATATACAATTAAGAGATATCCAAATAAGTGGGCTCCACTGTTCTAGCAATTATGTAATTTTTAAAAGTCTGCAAATTAGAAGATTTGAGGATTTTGTACCACTAAATAGACTTCTGTCCATGAACTGCAAAATGTCCTTGTTTAATCCTTTTCCCAGCAATCCACTGCTTTTGCCCATGAAATTTGCAAATTGTACAGTTGGGCATATATTATTTTTAAAAAAATTGTCATGAAAATCATATCACGTAGCCCTCTTATTGGAATGAGCTTGAGCTCGTTCCAATGAGGGGTCTCATGATATGGTTTTGTTGGAATTTTTAGAAAAATTTGAAAGACAAAATAAAATAACAAATTTTGATATTGAGCTTTCAGTGAAATGGTTAACTTCAGATTTCTACAGGATTAGTATATATTTATTTATTTATTAGGGTTTAACAACACATTAACAGCCAGGGTCACATCATGTCGGTGTCAGTTTTATGGGTGGAGGAAGCCGGAGTACCCGGAGAGAACCATCGAGCAACGACAAGCAGCTGTCAGCTCTCCAACATCGTAACTCTGAACTCTGCATCGTGGCATAGGCAGGGTTAGATTGGTCGAAGACATGCGCACCATCGACGTGCAGTACGCCTTAGTACACAGTGTCATCGTGCCCCTGTGTAGGCAATCAAGGTTAAGTGCCTTGACCAAGGACACAACACGGGAGCACGAATCAGTTGCTGAAGTGGTTACCCATCCCACTAGTAATTGTGCTCGATGTTGCTTAACTTTGGTGATCTGGCGAAAGTCGGTTACCACGACAGCCCCGTGCCCCCTAAAGGGATTGCTATGAACTCTGAATGTTTAGTGAGTAACTATTTGTTTATTTGTATTTTTCAGCAGCAAGTAGATTTGTTGATCATTATTTAGGTACTGGTAGTGATCCTCTGGCTGCTCCAATGAATGAACCAGGTTCACCCATGGTCTCGGTTGAAACTGGTAAGTAACATAGCAAAATTTCTGGACCAAACCCATCCAATAAGAAAAAAAATAGCAGGAATAATTGGAAATAAGTTATGAAAAAAGTTCTAAAAGAGTCATGGAATTTTATAAGTGAGTGTGTCCTGGAATTCTATTGTTGGAAATATTTATTAACCTTGTAAAGGGGAATAACTCTAAAGTATCAATCAAGGAATAACAATCTATCATGAAGATCAACCCTTATTTCTTTCTCATATTAACCCCCTGCACACTGATGTTGTAATATCTAAAGTTCAAGGTGCAAATTTTTCCCATAATGCAACTAGAAATTTAACCAATTTAATCTTGTTTGACAGAGCTCATTGAGCTCTGTCAAACAAGATTGAATTGGTTAAATTCCCAGTTGCATTATGGGAAAAATGGCTACTTGAAATTTGCTTATTTTGACATCAGAGTGAAGGGAGTTTATACAAAATTTTTATCTCCTGGATACTTCAGTTATTATTGTGGTATTTTACAGAGAAAGCATATATTAATATTATCTCCCTGATACTTCTATTAATATTAATGTGGTATTTTACGAAGAAAGCACATATTAATATTATCTCACTGATACTTCCAATTAGTATTATTGTGTTATTTTACAAAGAAAGCATACCATAGTCACATTAGGTTGTTTTTCTCTTTCTGTCCATTTTCTGTCTATTCATGCATCCATTTGTCCCTCCATCCCAAACTATGTATAAGTCAAAATTTGGAAACTACTGGAGAAATTCAGTCCATGAAAATTGCGAAGGGACCTTTCTTGGGACTTGAAGATCCACTGTGTTGATAAAGGCTTGTCAAGTTTGAGAATATTTTATCATAATTCCAGGGATCCTCTCAGAATGTATGTGGTGGAAAGAATTTGTGAACCCTGCAGATCTCTTGGGGTCCTTGGTAGAGCTGTAGGTTAACCGAAACCGAACCGAGATTTTTTTTTTTTTTTTTTAAAACCAAAACCGAAACCGTCGACATCCCGTAGTCTAAGGTTTTTCGTTTTTATAAAAATACTCTCTTGCTGCAGAAATTCACAGAATGTAGCCATCGCAGAGTAGTGAGGGTACCCAGACACTGCCATTGGCAGTGTCTGGGTACTCTCACTACTCTGGAATGGCTACATTCTGTGAATTTCCTACATTTCAGCTTAGTTGTGTTCGCAGCTTTCCTCAAGTTGCGCGTAGTTGTCACACCTTGAAAAATGGCCAAGCACAATAAAAGTTCTGTATATTTTGGTAATTATTATATTGGCCTTCCTGATTCTTCATGTATTATAGCTTATTTCGGGCATTCATTGAGTTTCATTCAATTTCACTGCCATTCAGTTATGATTCCAGACACATGGAATGACTTTTATTGAATTTTATTTGGCCTCATGAACAAACCGAAAACCGAACCGAACCAAGGTTTTACTCAACCTGAAAAACCGAAACCGAACAAGAAACTTAAAAACCTACAGCTCTAGTCCTTGGAATTGATATGATTTAAATAGCCTTGGCAATTCCTTCCTGATGAAATACTGTGAAAACATTTTATAACCAGACCTTTAGATCAGTCAAATTTGGACACAACGGCAAATATGGATGTGGCCTGCATGGTTGGAGAAAAAGCACCGGTATCTTCTTCTTCTTGGCGTCTGTTTTGGGTTTTAGCTCCCCCGTCTTAAAATGATAGTTTACAACCCCTTGTTATCGGTCTTCACCATTATCACTGGTTCCCACCACCCTTTGACATAAGTTTACTCGACTAACTCGAGAAGACTTCTTAGTTTCCCAGTGTCGAGCCAAAGGTCTATTTGAATGTAAACTTAGCATAATACATGCATACATGTACGTACAAAACTGTTATAAACAGGCCTTTAAATTTCTTCTCAGCTAACAATGGTAAATGCTGTGCCCAAATAAGATAATTTATCCCAAATTATGTGGAGTTTGAAACTTTGTCCAAAGTTTTGCTGTGTTTCGGCAATATATAGTTTAGCCAGGTGTCCCTGATGCTTGCAATAAAGCTTAGAGCTTACCTTCAAATCAAACAATGCAACAGATAAATAATTTTAAAAAACCCACAGAGTTCGCCATAGAAAAACAATCGGCGTTGACAGTGTCGTATACGACACTGTCAACGACGATTACTTTTCTGTTGCGAATTCCATATGATCATGCACTTAAAGCTTGAGATCTATTATATTCATTTTTGTGGCATTTCTCTGTAAAAGTCCTGCATAATTTACATTCAAATAGGACTTTGGCTCGACACTGGGAAACTAAGAAGTCTTCATCCATAATAACTATTTGTGGCAGAGACATGAATTATTGCCATTTCCTGATATTGTACCTATGTTACATCTTAAGATGATCAACAGTTTAAATTGAAGTTGATTACCAACCAATCATCAGCATAGGCATTTGCATCTGCCTGAAGTATAGCTGCTCTGTTGGCCAATAATTGGCCAACAGAGCAGCTATACTTCAGGCAGATGGAAACACCCGTGCAGCACATGATTGGTTGTGATCAACATCACTCTACCATTAATTCGTATTAGATCATTCAACTTGGCGGAAAATTTGTGTGACCTGGCAACAATTTTTAGCGTGACCCATTTTTCATTCGTGTAGATTTCATTTTAGGCAACTCCCATGAGACCCAAACGGCCGTTTGTCTCAAATCGACAGGCCTATAAACTGATACAGATATCATGGGCATACCTCAAAGGCTTGTTATACCCCCTGCAAACAAAGTTTGGGGGGTATATAGGAATCACCCTGTCTGTCTTAGCGACCGTCTGTCCATCCTTATATGCGCAACTCCTCCTAAACCGTTTGAAGAATTTTCATGAAACTTTACACTATGGAAGAACTCACTATGAAGATGTGTATGAAGCAATATAATTCCGTTCTGACAGGTGCGGGGGGTATCACTTTGTGAGCTTGCTCACAGTACCTCTAGTATTAAACCTGGAGTTATGCTTTAAATCTTAAGACAACAAGACAATGTGTAACACATGTCACATTTCTTGTTAGAAGTTTAGAACTGATCGTGTCAGGTGTACCGGAGCGCGGTGGCTCAGTTGGTAGAGGTGCAGGTTGCAAGCCGAGAGGTCCTCGGTTTGAATCCCAGCTGTGGCAACCACGTTGTGTCCTTGGGCAAGACACTTCATCTCCATTGCCCGTGTGGGTGCACGATGACGGCATGTACTAAGGCATACTGCACGTTGATGGTACGCATGTCTTCAACCAATCTAACCCTGCCTGCGCCGCAGTGCGGAGTTACGATGTTGGGGAGCTGGCAGCTGCTCGTCGTTGCTCGGTGGTTCACTCCGGGTACTCTGGCTCCTCCACCCGTAAAACTGTCACGGTCATGATTAGCCATTGTGCATAAATATGTGACCTTAAACATCAATAAATAAATAAATAAATGTCAGGTGTACCGTAGAAAATGAGAATAAATGTTTGAAGCAAGTATCTTTTTGAACGGCCTTATTTCTCTCAACAGAGCCCAGCCCTTCTCCCAGTATTATAAGATTGAAACCAAGACTTCAAGAGGAAGTTCCTGTTCCCAAATCCAGAAGAGTTTTTCCAGAACATGAGGGTAGATATAAAGTAACAATGCCACAAGGAATAACAGCAAAAACAAAGAAAATTATGGAAAATAGAAGGCTATCAGATCCTATTGGTATGAGATTTTTGTGTTGTTTTCATCTGATCATGAGAAATAATAAAAATATATTTGTTAACACCAGATCAACAGGCCTACACAAACTTTGAGAACAGTCATTTTGTTCTCCTGCTACTCCTTCAAAAAGAAATTAGACAACATTTTTTTTTATTCGATCACATTACTAAACCTCATACTCATATAAATACAGGGCTTGCATTTTCACCAGGCCTATCAGCCCAGGCGTGGTAATAAGCCTCAAAACATTTTTCACCAGGCTGATCAGTCAGCCTAGTCACCAATCTGTCAAGCCAGCAAATGCATCTGCCACAGTTTATGTAATCTGAGAAATCAGCCCTGAACAGTACAAATCAGGCCTGGTGGCCCTTTTTTCCTGCCCTATTCATCAGCCTGATCACGGTTCTAAAATGCAAGCCCTGTAAATAGTGAACAAGCATGAATTCCTGGCCCTTGCATTTTGAAATAATGTCAATGCCTGCCAATGATGCCTACCATTTGGAATGGATTTTCAGGGCGTACTTTTGTGTTTTCGGCTTCCATTTCCATAACTCTTAGCAGGAATATTTTATTTTAAGAATATGGAATGATCTATAGTGTCACAGGTGTTTGACAAATCAGAGAAGATTGACAGTGTGCAGTCCTTGGAGGGTTTGTCATTGGAAAAGGCTACATTGTGAATAAGCTGTGTTATTGGATGTAGAGCATTTTTTATCGGTATCCTAACTGAAACTAATATAGTGTGTGCATGCTGTGATGGAAAATGGGATAAACGGTTTTACATTACTTTTTTCGAGAACTTTGGACAATGTCTGTAATTATTAAATATTTTCGATCTGATTCCAGATGAAAAGCATAGGTTTATTATTATATTATGTATCAACCTTTTGAACCCTGATGACCTGGGATATATATACCTGGGCTCCTGGGGAAATATCGGGTACACATTTCAGATATAGGATTTCATTTGAACCCTGATGACCTGGGATATATATACCTGTGCCCCTGGTCTCCAGGGGAAATATCGGGTACACATTTCAGATATAGGGTTTCATTCAGTAAAATATATCATCTTTTAACCCTTTACCTAACGTAACAGCCAAAACCGGCCAGCGCTATTCTAAAAAATTACCAATTAATTTTCATTATTTTTTTTTTTTTTGTTTCTAAAACATAGGTTATGACCCCTCATTGGAACGAGCTGATTGAGCTCGTTCCAATGAGGGGTCATAACCTATGTTTTTTTTAAGACAAAAAATTAAAATAATAGTTATTCAAGAATTTTATTTGCAAGTGTCGTCTACTTTTCATGTTAGGTAAAGGGTTAACAACATATATAGTAGTCACTCATTTATATTAGTAACAGGGCAATTGTCATGATTATTCACAGATTTTTCATGCCCACTTTCAATATTTACACCTTGCACTGAATTGGCACTATCGGCATCACTTTCTGCAGTACATTCACTCTGATTACTGCTGTAATCATCACAATCGTCGCTTGTAATTTTATCGAATGCATAATCATCTCCATAAATATCTCCCCATCCCCCCCCCCCCCTTTCATCATCCAATTCAAGTATTTCCAACACCTGCGAAGCAGTGAGATGTTTTTGTTTATTTACATTCGCTCCTGTTGGCACAGCTGATCGCTTCATTCATTCTTTTTGACTGATAAATCATGACATTATTTGATTGACCAACATTACCATGTTGTTTTGTTTGGCAGCGAAGTATATGCGTAAAACTCTTGTTGATTGGCTGAAGACAAGAGTATCGACATTCACATTAAGTAGCCATGTGCTCGCATTTTTAAATATCGATTTATTAGTGCCAACCTGATATATCGTGATGAGGGGTTCAGCCGGTTAAGAATTTATCTATTTCAGTTACAATAACTTGGTTGATATATTATTATGGTCTCTACTACTAACTTTACCAGGGAAAGTTTGTACTACAAGTCCACACAAAATAAATTAATTGATTCTCAGGCATTTTTTTTTTCAAACCAATGAGGAAGGAGGGCGGGAGGAGTTTATTTTTAATTTTTATACGCCTGTTTAAAAAACGGTCGTATTATGTTATCAGTCTGTCTGTCCGTCTGTCTGTCCGTAAACAATTTGGTTTCCGTTCATTTAAAGTCAAACGCCTTGACGGATCGACATCAAACTTTCAGAAGTTGTTTTTAGCATTAAAATACAGATCAAGTTCGATATTGGTGTTTCTCAGTCCATCTGCTGCAGAGATATGGCCCTTTGAAAACACAATTTTTCTAAAAAAAAATTGGTTTCCGTTCATTTAAAGCTGAACGCCTTGACAGATTGACATCAAACTTTCAGATGTTGTTTTTAGCAATGAAATACAGGTCAAGTTCGATATTGGTGTTTCTCAGTCCATCCACGGTAGAGTTATGGCTCTTTGAAAACACAATCTTTCGAAAAAAGTTGGTTTCCCTTCATTTAAAGTCGAATGCCTTGACGGATCGACATCAAACTTTCAGATGTTGTTTGTAGCAATAAAATACAGATCAAGTTCGATATTGGTGTTTCTCAAAAAATTGGTTGCCGTTCATTTAGAGGCCGAACGCCTTGATGGATTGACACCAAATTTTTCAGATGTTGATTTTATACACCTGTTTGAAAAACGGGACGTATTATGTGAATGGTCTCTCCACCTGTCTGTCTGTCTGTCTGTCCGTCCATGGACACATTTCGTTTCCGGATGATAACTTTAGTTGTAATGGTTTGAGCTGAGTTAAATTTAGCATGTGGATTTAGTATGACAAAATACAGGATGGGTTCGATTTCCGTTTCTAGTGGCCCATTTGCAGTAGAGTTATGGCCCTTTATTTATGGGAATTTAGCCCAACTTTTCGTTTCCGGGCGATAACTTTAGTTTGCCTTGACCGATTTATTTCAAATTTTCAGTTTTTTGTTTTTGACCACAAAATACAGCTCAAGTTCTCTTTTGACCACAATCACATATACCTTTCCAGAGTTATTCCCCTTAAATGATTGCAAATTTGTGGATTTTGTGGTTTCCGGATGATAACTTTAGTTTGCCTTGACCGATTTTTTTCAAATTCTCAGATTTTGTTTTTGACCACAAAGCATAGCTCAAGTTCACCTTTGGCCATAATCGCATGTACCGTTCCATAGTTATTCCCCTTGAATGATTGCAAATTGGTGAATTATGTGGTTTCCAGATGATAACTTTAGTTTGCCTTGACTAATTTGTTTCAAATTCTCAGATTTTG
Source organism: Pictodentalium vernedei (assembly GCA_031216915.1). Classification (NCBI taxonomy): domain Eukaryota; kingdom Metazoa; phylum Mollusca; class Scaphopoda; order Dentaliida; family Dentaliidae; genus Pictodentalium; species Pictodentalium vernedei. Next base: position 472,170,020 of record CM062292.1, on the reverse strand, counting down.
TTTATGACCACAAAGCACAGCTCAAGTTCACTTTCGGCCAAAATCGCATGTACCTTTCCATAGTTATTCCTCTTGAATTTGTGCATTTTGTGTTTTCCGGATTATAACTTTAGTATGGCCTAACTGATTTTTTATTATACGCCTGTTGAAAAACCGTCGAATTATAGAATCAGTCTGTCTGTCTGTCCATTTATCCATCTGCCGGTCTGTCCGTTCGTCAACATTTGGTTTCCAGATGATAACTTTAGTATTTTTTTTCCGATTGCCTCCTAAACTTGGTATGTGGTTTAATCAAAACAAAAGACAGGTCAAGTTCGAATATGGGGTCAGTTCGAACTTCGAAGTTCCCCTGAATTATGGACCTTGTTGGACATAGAATGCATCAAATATTTGGTTTCCGGATGATAACTTTTATTATTTGTTTTCCGATTGGTTCCAAACTTGGTATGTTGTTTAATCACAACAAAATACAGGTCAAGTTCGAATATGGGGTTGGTCCAAACAATTTCCACCCTCACCCCCATCCTTACCCCAACCCTTCAAAAATACAAAATGGGTGTATATTGTCCCGCTACGTGGTGCTCTTGTTATTATTCTTTTGCAAAAGGTGAGCAAACATGGAGAGGATTTTGGCTGTCTTTTTACATACAGAATTATAGAAAGTGCATATTTATACAAATAAATTCATTTTTAATTTGAAAAATAAAACATTCCTCTAAAACAAACTTTAGGTGCCGCAATTCAAAGGCATCATATTTTTCCGATGCTCTCCATATTATCTTTGAAGTAAAGGTATATAATCTATAGGATTTTGCCTTGTTACAATTTATGGAGAGAGCCCATAAATTCTAACAAGGCAAACATATTGGTGGCACAACTAAATAAATATGCATCAATGAGAAAATGTAAAAAGTTTCAGGTCTCTTTGAGTTTGTACTAATATTGATTGAAAGACCTGAAAGGTAATAAAAATGTTCAGTGAGGGGGTTCAAATTCAGTGAGGGACTGCCTGAGAATCAAAACACTTTTTTGTAGCCTAAGGATTGGTTGAAGTGAATATCTGTTCACTTGTGACTCTACCAATACTTACAAAGAATGAACTGAATTTGCCTGCAATTGACTTTTAGTCAATTAGCTGTCAACAAAAGATGCCGCTGGACTACATGTAGGTACACGTTTTTCGACTTGTTGATCGCTTTTGGATAATATCCCATTTTTATTCCCCCGAAAAAAATTCGGGGGAATCTAGCCGTGACGTCGTCTGTCTGTCCGTCCGGGCATAGACGGAATTCGTGTCCGCTCCATAACTTCTTACAGCCTTCAAGGATATAAATGATATTTGGTATTATTATTGCCCACAACCAGAGGGTGTGTCGCGAATAATGTTGGAATGGCTATCAAGGCTTTTTTTCGGGGGAATCAGCCACCCTTTGGTGGCCATCCTCTAGTTTTACATTAAATATGAATTGAGGTCGCTGGAGTCACCTACGGATCATTGAGTACTTTTTTTTTTAGTTCTGGGAATCACATTATGAGAATCACTTTACAAACCTCTTTTTTTTAAATTTTTGTCCTTTTAAAAGTGGATGAAGCCCAAAACTCTAAATGTGGGTCACGTTCATTTTTCAATGGCATATGCAATCAAGCCTAAAAATAAGCAGACTGTCATCTGCAAAATGAGGTCCCTAGAGGGTGAATTTTGTGATGCTACCCTGCTGTGCAGGGTAGCATCACAAAATTTCCCCTCTGTGAACCTCTGTCTGAATCGAGGTCTCAAGCCAAAACAGAAAGATGTACCTGGAGGATAAATTGGCCCACGGTATGGGATAGCATCAGTAAATTCACCCTCTGGGGACCTCATTTTGGAAATGACAGGTTGCTTATATTCAGGCTTGTATGCAATACCATACACTGTGCTTTTTTATTGAATGGGTATACTTCGTTAATATGGACCACTAATGGATCTCCTTTAGGCAACAGAATAATAATGTTTCTTTCTGGCAGGAATGTCCACCTTCAACAGATATTAGAGTTAATACCTTTAAATGCCATACATTGTGTTCTGCTTGAAATTGATTTTATTGTGAGCAGTGCTATGATACTTTTGAGAATCGTGTTATTTGGTACTCAATGCAAAAGGCATTTGGAGTGTTTCACTGCTGTATCTGAGAGCAGTTTCAAAAACAAAATGGCCTTCCAATACAATAGTCAAAGCTTTATTTTTTCAGGCTTGCCATTTTGAGGTGGGCGATTGCCCTCAGCCGCATTCGCCTGCCTTAGTTCAAAATTCTGTGGATGGTAAACGTCCGCCTAACCGCAATTTCTGCGGCCCATTAATTCAGTCGAAGGCACCTCAAAATCGTCTAACAAAGCGCAATATGTGGAGTTTGTAGTGTGTCTTCGACTCAGTCACCCAGAGACAGTAAGTAACTTTCCAAACACCAGCAAGAGGTCTGCCAATTCCAAAATTGTAATTAGTTATTACATTGTACATCAGATTGTGACAACTCTTGTGTCATGCTCGATTATGTTCGATTATGGGGCATATCATCCATAAGCCAGTTCGGCTCCTGACGATTCGCCTGGGACGTTTGTCTCAAAATCAAAGCCGGGACAATTCGTCCCCCAAATCTGATTGATTTGCAGTTATCAGAATCAGGCGATGAGCACAGTGTACTAGATTGTAGATGTGGGCTTGGTTATTTGGGGGAAAGATAACTATAACACTCACTGTTTGTGAGTGTAATGGGTAACCTGGTATCTTATATCCAAATATTCAAGCCTGCATCTATACAGTACGTGGAGAGTGTATTATCACTGAATCACCCACAGAGTGGAGATTCCACCCAGGCAATAATTGCAAATTTGTTGCAAAGCATGACAAGCACAAGCAAAGTTTCAGCCAATGGACCTCCGGGTTATACCCGGAGGTCCATTGGCTGAAACATTGCTTGTGTTTTTTGTCTACATGTACAGAATTTGAAAGTGATACTTTGTGTGATAACTCCACTCCCCAGGTGATTTAGTTACAATCCACTCTCCACGTACTGTACATTATGTGATGACACACATAATTACACAAACCATGTACCTTAAAATGATATTAGTTGTCTACCCAGCAGGCTGAAACAAAATGGCCCCTGCAAACCAAATGGCCCTCCTGGGGTCATTTTAGGCGAACCCAACACGGCCCTCCTGGGGTGATTCGAGGCAGACCATAATGGCCCTCCTGCGATTTTCAAAATGACAAGCCTGTTTTTTATGCCTCTGACTTCTGTAGGCTGTTCCATTGGACATATAGTCGAGGGCTCCGCACTTTCATCCATCTGTCCTTATGCCTGTACATCTGAACAACCATTTTACATTATAACTCATGCATCAGTTGTTTGATTTTGATGTTGTATGGTATGGTGATAGACCAGCATGGGGGAAAGGATATCCATATATATATCCATATATTGCACGTTTTGTCCACATATATGTACCAGAGTTATGGCCCTTGTGACACTTAGAAAACTTTACATATGAAAATGTTACATTATAGCTTTAGCATTGGTTGTCGGATTTTGATGTCATTCGGTATGGTGTGAGACCAGCATTGGGGAAAGGATGTCCATATATTGTGCGGTTCATCCATGCATACCAAAGTTATGGCCCTTACTACAATGAGAAAACATTCCGTACAAGCATTTCGCATTATAAGTAAATCAATTGTAAGCAAGCCAGAAAATAAGCAGACTCTCATCTTCAAAATGAGGTCCCCAGAGGGTGAATTTAGTGATGCTACCCACTAAATTTACCCTCTGTGAACCTCAAACTGAATCATGGTCTCGAAACTAAACAGAAAGAGGTACCCAGGGGATAAATTGGCCCACTGTATGGGATAGCATCATCAAATTCACCCTCTGGGGACCTCATTTTGCAAATGTCAGACAGCTTATTTTCAGGCCTGATTGTAAGCAGATTTTTATGACCCTCAGGATGGTGAGAGACCAGCATGGCAGAATAGGACATCCACATACTGCGTGTTTTCTCCATTTATATATATTTATTTAAGCTTTAAAATGTTGAAAACTTTAAAAAAAAATTTCCATTGCAGGTAGGAAATCTTCAGTATTTGAGCGTCTTGGAGGGGCAGATACAAAAGTAACTGTCACAGGTTTGGGAACAGGCACATTGGTGAAAACAACATCTGAGGTAAGCTCAATATTTTTATACCCCTACATACTTGGCGGAGGTATATAGTATTCCTTATGTCCGTCAGCCTGTCCCAATTTTGTATCATACACTACACTCACAACTTTTAAGACAGCCATCTGAAATTTTGCACCATGCAAAACTGCATTCATTACATTACTATGTTCGAAGGCCAGATGACTCTGGATGTCAATATGCAACATCTGTGACGTTTGCAGAAAAAAATGTTTTCACAGAATTATTGCTCTTTGTCGACTTGCAAACTTTCCAGTGCCTTATAATTGAGAGTACAGTAAAACCTGTCTTGAACGACCCCTCTTGTGAGCGACCACCTCCCATTAACGACCGGATTTTGAAAGCACCGATCAGTTTAGTCACAAACTGCACTGTCGCGAGCGACCACCTCCCAAATGCGACCACTATTTTGGACAACTTTTTAAAAAATTACTCATTTTGAACGACCGGAGAAGTAGCAGTAAACATCCACGCTGAATTGCACTACCTATTTTTGCTGTATTGTTGTATGGTTATTTAACCCTTTATCGAATGCAGACGATATCAAAATTTTTCAAACAATTTCAACAAAACCATGTCATGTGACCCCTCATTGGAACGAGCTCGTTCCAACTAGGGGTCACATGATATGGTTTTGTTGAAATTTTTTAAAAAATAATATTTTTTTCAACTGCTGAATTTGCATATTACGCAGGCGGATGCGGGCAATTCATTGGGTAAAAGGTTAACTAACATATTTTCTTTTTGGAGACATGTCGGCTGTAATCTTCAAATTGGAGAAACATTTTTTACTTCCACTCTATGTTGTAAATAGTGACAAAGGATTTTAAACACTAATTCACAAAATGCGCGAGTTAAAATCGAGTCGATTGTTTCGATACAAAGTGAACTTTGAACTTTCAATGTTATTAACTTTCACCAAAAGAGGTGAAAGCTTGTTTGTTCATTCATAGAAGGGGGGGGGGGGGGGGGGGGGGGGGGGGGGGCTAACTTACAATTGTGATACAAAAAATTAGTTACTCAAGAATTTTGTTTGCAAGTGTCGTCTGCCATTTTTAACTAATCCGCTTTCCCACTGATGTCCGAATTCCAAAATTTCAAGCCGTGAATATTTCCCATAATGCAACAATGAATAGAACCAATTCAGTCTCATATGGCAGAGCAAATTTAGCTTTGTCAAACAAGACTGAAGTGGTTAACCCTTTACCTAATGTAATGGCCAAAACCAGCCAGCGCTATTCTAAAAATTCGCCAATTAATTTTCATTATTTTTTTCATTTTTTGTCTCTAAAACATAGGTTATGACCCCTCATTGGAACGAGCTTGTCGAGCTTGTTCCAATGAGGGGTCGTAACCAATGTTTTTGCGACAAAAAATGAAAATAATAGTTATTCAAGAATTTTTTTTCAAGTGTCGTCTGCTTTTCATGTTAGGTAAAGGGTTACATTCTAAGATGCGTTATCGGACAAATTGGCGGCTTGATTTTATGATATTTTGACATTAACCCTTTGAACTCTAGAGGCGTTTTTCTTACCCAGGAACATGATATATCATAATTTCTTAAGTAGGATGGTTGCTATGTAAATGTTTGGGGTAGACCAATCAATATTTTCAACGTGCAGCCCTAAGACCCCAAAATAATGAATATGGACTCTTCCAATTGCTGCCTTTGAGCTGACAAGGAAGATGCCACTGGTGTTCAGAGTGTCAATGTACAGACGGTTAGTAGAAAATACAATAGCTTCAAATGTCGCATGCATGACAGTCTTCAAACACAACCTTCAGCACTATCCTTCATTCCAAGTTCAGCAGGGAAAAACAATGTGTCAAATACATGCTATTGGCACAGACTGCTTTCCTCTGGCAAACTCAGTGATTATTTTAACTTGTTTCTCAGTTGCATAAAAATAACGTGGCATGTTTAGGGAAGCAAGGTCAAATTGTACGTGGATCAGTCCCAGAATTACAACTTTTTATACCCCCACTTGCAGCCTGCACCTGCCTGTGGGATATACTGGTTTGCGGCTGTGGGTGCTTCCGTGAGTCTCTGCATGCATCCGTGAGTCTGTGCTTGCATCCGTACATCTGTCTGTCTGCACTCAGATGTCTGTTCACGTTATAACTAGGGACCTGCGAGCCGGGGATAAAACTTCGAGCCGAATCATCCCTCTGGTATCGAGTCGAGTCGAATCTCGAACCTTGAAACTGGCGCGACGGCGACATTCGTGCTTCCATAGTCTGCAATACCGGTACTCTGCATGCTGGATGAGTTCAGAATCAATTGGTCTGGAATCGAGTATTCTCGCACTGCGAGAATACTCGATTCCAGACCAATTGATTCTGAACTCATAGACTCGCAGTTTTATTCTACCCACTTGGTGGTCGTGGCTCGTGCTCAGCCTCATCAGCACCAAATACCATTATTATAAAAGCAAACAAGGCATGTCGGAAAATATGATAAAAAATCTCAAACTCAAAGTCTCGCGAAACACAGTATCGCGCACTAATAGTGAAGATAGACATACAATATTCTCAAAAACCCGGGGACGAATATTCCCGGGGACGAATCTTCCCTGACCCTCAGAGATCGTACGGTAGCCCGGGGGTTTAATAATCAACAAAATTGGAGAGCTAATACATTCAGAGAGCGATTTATTACACTATCGTTAGCGTATGACGGCGTGTTCTTGATGCGAGCGAGTGCACATACAATTCGCCGTTTGAACAGAGGTCGGTTCGAAAAATACGAATCGGACGGTGAGGTATCGAGTCGAATCGAATCTCGGCGATGGTTTCGAGTCGAGCCGAATCTCGAATGGTTCGCAGGTCCCTAGTTATAACCTCAACATTACAGCTCAGATTTCGATGAAATTTCATACAGATGTTCATTATCATGAGATCTTTAAGAAGTATCAGCCGTTTTGTTGTTGAAATATTTTTTCTGTGAGTTGTGGCCCATTGAATATACAAGAATGGGCTATTTTTTTATCTGTTCACCTCGTATCACAGGTTTGGGTTATTGGATCTTAATGGAATTTGGAATGAAGATTGTTTATGGGAAAGGCTTTCAAATGAGTCTCTAATGATATTTCTTACTTTTCACTTCTAATCTTTTTGTATTATACTGAGATGACACTTTCTCCAGTAACACAATGTTTATCATACATGTCACAGATTTCATTAAAAGAGTTACCTGTCTTGTTAATAAAATTTTATATTCAAATAATATTAAAAGTCACGCACTTCGATTGGATTTTTCTGTGTTTTAGTGTGGAAACGACTACAGAATTTCCGAGTTGCTAATTGAGGATCAAAAGTTGAGTCAAAGTCAACTAATCGCATCCAAGTACTGCAGTAGGAATGAAACTCCATACTGACAGGCCATAGTCTTAGACCAAATTGCAGTCCTGGAATGCCCTGTATAATCACTGAATCACTCCCAGAATGAGACCAGTTTCAGTTTCATGTTTTAGTATGGAAATGACTACCGAATTTTCCAAGTTGCTAATCGAGAATCAAAAGTTGAGTCAAAGTCAACTAATTGCATCCATATACTGCAATAGGAATGAAACTCCATACTGACAGGCCATAGTCTTAGACCAAATTGCAGTCCTGGAATGTCCAAGATAATCACTAAATCACTCCCAGAATGAGACCAGTTTCAGTTTCATGTTTTAGTGTGGAAATGACTACAGAATTTCCAAGTCGCTAATTGAGGATCAAAAGTTGAGTCAAAGTCTACTAATCGCATCCAAGTACTGCAATTGGAATGAAACTCCATACTGACAGGCCATAGTCTTAGACCAAATTGCAGTCCTGTAATATCCAGGATAATCACTGAATCACTCCCGCAATGAGACAGTTTCAGTTTAAATACCGAAAAATAAAACAAAGGGGTTTTTTGCAGTTTAGTGTCAAATTTCACGTGTCGACTGTCACCATTGTCGGACATTCAGAGCAAAAATAGGTGAATTACGCTCATACTATGTTAACCCTTTACCCAATGCAGACGATATCAAAATATTATTTTAAATATCATTATTTGAAATGTTTCAAAGAATTTCAACAAAACCATATCATGTAACCCCTCGTTGGAATGAGCCCGTTCCAACGAGGGGTCACATGATATGGTTTTGTTGAAATTCTTTGAAAAATAATATTTTTTCAACTGCTGAATTTGCATATTACACGGGCGGATGCGGCCAATTCGTTGGGTAAAGGGTTAAATTCCACCTCCATTTAAATTAATTTTCAAGATGAAATTGAATAAAATATATCAAAGGGCAATTAATTTACTTGATTTAATTACTGATTTTTGTTCTAATTCACATTTCCAATTCGAAACCCACGTGGATATGTATACAGCTGAAAAGTAGGTACAGTTTTACACTCAATAATTCAGATTGATTTCATTGTGGGGATGGAAATCAACAACTGAAGAAAATACATACACAACGGCTGTGTTTTCAAATAGCTTCTAACACTACGATCCATTTCATTTCACAGATTTGTAGTCTCATGTCTAGTGCCAGAAAATCCTGAATGGAAAAATATGATGCTTCACAAATGATAACCAATCCCAGAAGTCCACAGGTCATATTTATGAAGGGATTTCATTGTAACTTTGTAGGATGACTCCAGATGATATCCAGATTAGAACGTCCATTTTTGGTCGCGATCATTTAATCGTGACAGCTGCCCGAGCCCAAAACCTGAAAAGCTTTAGCACAGGCTACAGGTTGTATTTATGAAGGGATTTCATTGTAACTTTGTAGGATGACTCAGTAAAATGTCTAGATGAGGATGTCCCCTTTTGGTTGTGATGGGTCAACCGTGATGGTTACACAGGCCCGAAGCCCAAAAACCTTTAGCACAGGCTACAGGCTGTATTTATGAAGGGATTTCATTGTGACTTGATAGGATGACTCGTTTGGGAATAATTTCACTGTAACTTGGTAACTTTGCAGGGGACCCACGCCTCCTTGAATTCCTTGAAAGTCCTTGAATTTCAAAACCCCCTCCCAAGGACCTGGAAACTCCTTGAATTTTGAAGCACCTCCTGGAAACTCCTGGAATTTTGGAAAAATCGAGTCGGTTGCTTACTGGATTAATTTAACTCCTAACATTTTTCTTTCTTCCCAACACATGGTTGCTTTATACTCCTTGAATACCCTAGAATTTCATCCAGCTGACTCCTAGAAACTCCTTGAAAAATTGATCTGAACCTCCTGGAAACTCCTGGAATTCACTTCGCAATTTGGTGCAGGAACCCTGCTTTGGTTGACATACATTAACTTTGAGGGCCACATTAACCCACCCCTCAGTTCTTTAGTAGTCTACACCTCAAATTATTTTTTTGAAACATAGTATACAGGGAACAGAAATTAACATATTCCCAATTATCACAATTCTTGTCTTATTTCATAAGGGAACAGAAAGGTAGAGGTTTGAATCCCACATGCGGCAACCGCATTGTGTCCATGGGCAAGACACTTCACCCTCATTGCCCAGATGGCCGCACGGTGATGTTGTGTACTAAGGCGTACTGCACGTCGATGGTGCACCTGTCTTCAGCCCATGCTAACCCTGCTTGTGTGGAGTTAGTATGTCAGGGAGCTGACAGTTGCTCACTGTTGCTCTGTGGTGCTCTCCGGGTACTCTGGCTTCCTCCAAACCTTCATTGTCATGATTAGCCATTCTGCAGAAATATGTGGCCTTAAACACCAATAAATAAATAAATTTGTCCCCATATCCCGATAAATTTGGTCTTTTGATTGGTCAGGATGCCTTGGACAAATAGCCATGGAAAAGGATGCACCCAAAATCCAAGGTATATGAGAGCAAGCAACATCCAGAGTATAAGCGCGCACGAAACTTCGGGGGTATATGGTTTAAACAAAAGCTTTCCACTTTTGCTTGCCTCGAAATAAAAATCAAACCAAAAAAAACGAAAATAGTCACAAATATCATCCGATTTCCGAAATTCAATCATAAAAATAAAATAAGAGCAAATAATTTGTCCTCTGAGTACCAATGTGTTCTATGTGCCAGTAGGCACATAGAACACATTGAAACTCAGGGGACATTATGTCTACAAAATACTGTTTACTCATTTCATTAATGACCCAAGGGATGTAACTCTATCTGTTGTCTTTTGCGATTATAAAAACAAAATAATTATCACGAATTTGGTCCAATTGACTGTGGAGCTGAGAAATGCGTCCACAAATTTATTTCCACTTTCTTCGTATTGTGTTTCTAATGGGACAAAAACGTTATCTCCGCCAACGTGTATGGTATATGGAGGTTTAATACCTGGATGTCTCAGTGTTTAAAAACCCACATCCTTGTATTAAATCTCCATATACCATATATGTTGGCAGAGATAACTTATAGTATAAATAAATATAATGGTTAGGTCTACTTTGATTTGTATTACAGCCATCTGTCTTCAACAGACTTGGGGGTAAAACTGTTGTTAAAAGAGCAGCAACATCCACATCACAAGATCTAGACTCCGATGATTCAGATAAAGTTTGCTTTCCTCCATTGGCCTATGCAGGTGTACTCAAAAGTTCATGTTCACCAGCCAAGAAGAAAAAAGTAGTCAAAAAAGTTACTTCTAAAAAAGCTTCCAGGAAGTCAGGTTTGTACCTTATTAATTTAACACTTTTGATTTATTGTTCAATACAGGGGCAGTTTGATCCCCCGACCACCCAGGCAAAATTCTGACTGACCAGCAGTTTTCTAACTGCTGTCTCACCAACCTCACCTACAACCTTGGGGCAGCCCCCACCCTCAAGATTGGGCAGGCCCACTTTCAAACTTGGGATGGTCCACCCTTATACTGGATCAGTCTCTTGATTTCTAATTGCAGCTGGCTCAATTTCAGGTTGAAGGTGACAGCATTCCGTGGTTCACCAGACCAAAAATGGAACTGGAGTTCCTGTCAACCAAATAATTGGGAGGACGGTGACTCAGTGGTTATGGCATTGGGCTTCAAACCAAAAGGTCCACTGTTTTATCCCCACCGGGGGCAACTGCATTGTGTCCTTGGGCAAGGCACTTAATTCCAATTACCCGTGTGGGGGCACAGCAGCACTGTGTACTAAAGTGTACTGCACGCTGATGGTGCATTTGTCTCCAACCAAAGCTTACCCTGCTTGTGTGGAGTTAGTACATTGGGGAGTATGGCAGTTGCTTGCCATTACTCACTGGTTCTCTGCGGGTACTCTGACTTCCACCACCCGTAAAATTGTTCAACATGAAGTGACCCTTGCTGTCGAAAATGTTGTTAAACCCAAATAAATAAATAAACAAATAAATAATTAGATTGCTAATTTCTCCTGTTTAACCCTTTATAAACCTAACATGAAAAGCAGACGACACTTGCAAAAAAAATTCTTGAATAACTATTATTTTCATTTTTTGTCTCAAAAACATAGGTTATGACCCCTCACTGGAACGTGCTCGATGAGCTCGTTCCACTGAGGGGTCATAACCTATGTTTTAGAGACAAAAAATGAAAAAATAATGAAAATTAATTGGAGATTTTTTAGAATAGCGCTGGCCGGTTTTGGCCGTTACGTTGGGTAAAGGGTTAACTTGGTACTGGCAAATTGCTCTGTAAAGTTGTCCCTGACACCAAACCAATTACATTTGCAAACAAAACATCACCTTCAAGGCTGTCTAAAGGGAATTTTTTTAATGCCTGCTTCTGAATCCATTTTCTCTAATTGTATTGTTGTTCTCTTAATAGGGGGCGTGATGGCTCAGTAGTTAGAGGTGTAGGTTGCAAGCCGAGATGTCCTCGGTTCAGACCCCACCTGTGGCAACCACGTTGTGCCCTTGGGTAAGTTTGCCTTAGTATACAATGCCACCACGTGGGCACCCATTGCCCACGTGGTGGCATTGTATACTAAGGCAAACTGCACGTCAATGGTGCACCTGTCTTCAACCAATGCTAACCCTGCTTGTGTGGAGTTGTATGTTGGGGAGCTGACATTTGCTCACCATTGCTCGGTGGTTCTGTCCAGGTACTCTGGCTTACTCCACTGTCGTGGTCATGACTAGCCATTGTGCAGAAATATGTGACTTTAAACATCAATAAATGAAATGAAATGTATTCTTTTTATTGTTTCAGTGTTCAACATATTGTAACTAGGGAAATAAAATATTGTTTAAAGTTAAGTATTTTTTCAAAAACCCTTTTCTATCAGAATGTGGAACCATAGTTTAGCAATAATTATATTTTTTTACCATTTATTGGAGAGTGGCTGTTGGTATTCTCCAATAAATTGTAACAAAACAATTTTTGTTATTTTTTTTTTTTTTATTGCTGAGCAAATGACAATCGAATGCATGTCGTGTAAAGGCACTAGAGTGGCTTTCAGCCCTTTACAACAAACAAACAAACAATGAGTAATGAATGATTAACTAGTTAAGTGCTGCAAGTAACTATCAAACACAGGCAATGTTTCTGCCAATGGACCTCCGGGTTGCCCGGAGGTCCATTGGCTGAAACATTGCTTGTGCCCAGGCCATATGTACAGAATTTGATAGCCTTGCTATGGTCATAACGCGTAGATTAATGCGCAGTTTGACGTGCTATTTGTGCACATTTCATGACAGGACTTCTAGTTTTAACTGTAGCCCAAAACCCACAGAATAAGGCAGCTTTTAATGATAACAAGTTTGGTAATTATATATCATGTGTACCACATGATGTCATGGTACAAATAATCATTAAATCAGGTAAAGGTTGAGGTCACCCCATCTTCGTTCAAATCGTAAAGTGATATCTAACATGAACAACACTTCATTCGAAACATCATCTGCTGTATACTTGAAAAATCTAGAAAAATGAAGCAGTTTGCAAGCAAGCCAGAAAATAAGCAGACTGACATCTGCAAAATTAGGTCGCCAGAGGATGAATTCAGTGATGCTACCCTGCTGCATCACTAAATTTACCCTCTGTGAACCTCAATCTGAATCAGAGTCTCAAGAATAAATAGAAGGAGGTACCCAAAGGATAGATTGGCCCACTGTCTGGGATAGATCATTAAATTCACCCTCTGGGCACCTCATTGTGCAAATGTCAGACTGCTTATATTTTTATACTGTACCAATGACCCAGACTTAGCTGGTGCTAACTCCACAAAAACCAGGGCCAAACACAAATTTTGCCCCCCAATCCCCAAAATTTGCATCCAAAACAAAAAGAAATCATGTCCTAAAGGACCTCCATAGTACGACTCTACTGCGCATGCGCAGTGACGCAGTCGTCCCGAAATTGGCGCCAAATATCATTCTCTGTTTGGCCCTTCATCAGTCAACATCTCACTGATCTTTGTGCTTGTAAATCTCAGTTTAAAGGATGCCAGACACGTAATTCTTGGAGAAAATGTGATTCTAAGGAGGATAGAAGGAGGAGAGGAAAAAAGAAGTGGCAAAAAATAATCAGGGCTGTACTTAAAATTTTTTGTTGAAATTATGTTAAGTTGCCTATTTTCGAGGCAAACGCCTCTTGTTGTCATTCTTGCTAATTGTTGCACTGCTTATTCAGTGTTTCCTCTCCCCTAACCTTCTAAAGTCCCCCCTTGCAATTCTCCCATGCTTTTGGCATATTTTTGAGAAGTTTCATTTCTAAAAATTCCCTGGGAGAGTTGCTTGGTTACAGAATGTTTTCTGTTATTTTCCCCATAGTTACGTTTTCACCCATGGGTGTATAACGTTTGTGTTCTGCATCTTCCATCTGATCTTCTGCAGATTCTCCCCTGGGAGTCTCTGTTTTGCATCAGATAGAGTGTAATTGATGACTGATTCCGGGCCAGTTTTTTCAGTGCCTGGAGTCATGTTTTCTTCTGTGTTTACACTGTTTGTTTTCATTGGCAACAGCCTTTTTTGAGGGGGGCTGTTTGCCTTTGAGGTAGTTTATCTCATTATAAGATACATTTATATTATCCGAAAGTGTCTCATTAATTATTTTATATAATTTTAAAATTTTTGACCACACTTTGCCATCGGATCCATCGGGGCTCAACGTTACTTTTCAGCAACTTGGGCTTCTCTGAAAAAATATTTTTTCAAAATTATTTTGTTTTGCAATTGTTTTTTCATTGATTAATGGATCATGTTATTATGTATCTTTGTGTCAGGGGTTTTTGCGAGTAACTAGGACTTATTGTTGTTCTTTCACAATGAAGGGAACTTGTTCAAATTGTAATAGGAAGAAATCTTCCTCTGACTTTCATGATTATTGCATTAATTGTAGTCAGTGTTCTCGCATTAATCCCTGTCCTGTATGTGAACATTGGGATGAGAAACATTGGAAACGTGTGTCACGATATGTTGTTTCTGGAGAAAGAGCGATGCCGGCTCTTTCTCCACAAGGTCACTCTACTCTCTCAGTTTCTATTTCAGAGGAACCAGAACAGGGTGATGTTTCCATGTTATCTTCTTCAAGTGTGCGTCCGTCGTCACAAATAAATACAGAGCTAGCGGCAAAAGTGCTCATGGAGATTAGACAAATGTCGTCCGCTAGCTCGCCCGGTGTAGCGTCCATTCACCGAATGGTTCGGCAGCCGGGTTCGTCCGATGCGGTCCAAGAGGAAATTTTGGGTGATGCGAGCACTATAAAAATAATAGATGCACACCCAGTGACGGCGGATAGTGAACGAGAACGGAGGAAGCCTTTTAATCCGGTTCCTAGCTCGTCCAGGTCCAGCCGGGCTGCGAGCGAGAGAGGCCCCTCTCTCGTACAACAACATCTGGGACCAGATATTGTGGTACAAAATGTGTCTTTAGCGGAGCATACGTCCGTCGCTCGGGACGCTCCGTTGTATAAGCAGTCCGCAGAGACTGTTAAGGCTTCCTCTTCTCGCCGGCGCACACGACCGCACCTTGGCTGCGTGACCTCCGATATTTTGCCAGCTTCGCCGATGAAGGATTCTTCGGCGACCAGGTCACACCATCCGGCAGCCAGGGATTCGAGACCGATGGACTCCGGACGTTCGCATAGGAAAAGTATGCGGGAGCCATCTGATGCGGAGCTGCCCTCGGCAAAGCAGCGAAAGACCGCTCCTCCGCAGGTCTCGACGTCGGACATTCTAGTGCAGATAGCACAGCTTATCGCAGCATCCCAGCAGCCGACAGAGACGGTGTCGGATCGAGAATTATCCGACGGCGCTGGGTCGGTACGCTCCGCCGAAGCATCGGGGGCGGACGACCGGGAACATCGGGAGGTCCGACCGGATGGTGAAAGGGATACGGATGAATTGGAGCTATCCCTTTTGGAACAACACAAAGCTGCCGTGGACTTCATCCGGCACTTTCTTCCTCAAGTTGTTCCGTCGGGCCAGACTGCTGCGCTTCCGGACAGGAGAATTATAGCGTCATTGGACTCTGATTTTTTCGAGCGGTTCAGGGACATCGCTCCCGAGTTTCCGTCGCAGTCCAATAATGTTGCAAGAACATTTGAATTATTGAACGACGCTATTTTTAAGCTTGCTTCCAGGACGGGGAAAGCAGGCTTCTTGTCCGCAAATACTCTCAACCTGCCTTTCATTAATGCAAGGAATAAATTCGACACGGCAGGTCAGGGTATACCGAGAGTTCCTCTGCGTATGGACGACGAGGCGGAAGACTTAGAGCTATCATTACCGTCGTCAGCTTCTATTCCAACCGCAGTGTTGGAAACAGCTATTGCGTCTAACAGAGCCAATTTAGATGCCTTATCTTACGCAGATCACCTTACGAAGGCGTTATCACTGCGTCTTCAAGGGGAAGAGTTTCAGGATATACAATCCTCCTTAAGACTTCTTTCAAGGGCAGTAGCTTATTCCACGTGTAACTCCGCCCTTTCAGTGGCAAATCTGGAGTTGGTTAGACGTGACGCAGCCCTGTCTACATCCACACTAGTGGATTCTAAGGTGAAGAACTCTCTTAGGGTCGCTTCGGTCTCAGGAGATCTTCTCTTTGACGGCAAGCTTTCCGCTATTTATGATAATATTAAAAAGAAAGCTAGTGATTCTCTGTTGTTTAGATCCGCTCCTAAAAGGTCGGATACAGCAGACACGAATAAGGCGGGCACTTCTGGGTCTTATCCGCCCAAGAGAGGTTCCTATAGAGGTTCCGGTGCGTCCTCTAGCTCTTATTCGAGAGACCGTCAGGATAGCGACTCTCGTTCGGGACGTCCTTCAGGCCGGGACAATCGGTCGGACGCCCCGAGGTCGACGAGGCGAGGTGCGGGTCGTGGAAGACGTGGTTTCTCCTACCGCAGGCCTCGCAGATCCAGGAGGTGATGGCTCAAACCTCTATCGCGTTCCGGTTGGCGGAAGGTTGTCGAGTTTTTCTCAAGAGTGGGCGTCGATTACGGACGACCCATGGGTGAGAGGAGTGACTTCGGAAGGTCTAAAGATATCCTTCAAACGAAAGCCTCCATTAACTCGAAGTCCAAAGTGGACTCATCTTCCGTCAAACCCTCAGAAAAGAGACGCTCTGCTATCAGAGGTGCAGTCTCTTTTAATGAAGAACGCGGTAGAGGTCGTAGAAAACCAGGAATCGCTGGGATTCTACAGCCATCTGTTTCTGGTTCCGAAACCAGACGGCTCGTTCCGTCCAGTCATAGATTTGAGCTGGATAAACAAGCTGATCGTCGCTCCGAAGTTTTATATGGAGACGATTCGATCGGTCAGAGCGAGTATTCGGGTGAACGATTATGCAACGAGCATAGATCTCAAAGATGCGTACTTTCACGTCATGGTACATCCGACATTCCGAAAGTATCTACGCTTCGCAGTCCTAGGAGTGGTGTATCAGTTCCGGGCCATGTGCTTCGGATTGAATCTAGCACCCTGGGCTTTCACTCGGGTAATGAACTCGGTAATGATCTACTTCCGAGCTCATTCGTCTGCGGTAACGTCGGCCTACCTGGACGACATTCTTCAGAGGTACGGCAACGAGTTAACGCTTCAGAACGATGTTCAGAATCTTCTTCTATTGCTCCGACGTCTCGGTTTCATAGTAAACGAGGAGAAGTCGGATCTGGTGCCGTCCAAGTCATTCACTCATCTGGGAATGAGCTTCGAGACGCACAACAATCTCGTTCGTCTGCCGTTAACCAGAGCGAAATTAGTCAGTTGTTACGCTCGCTATTGTCTGAATACAGACAAAGTCACAGCGAGAGAATTTATGAGACTGATAGGTCTGTGCGGAGCCGCCGCGGATCTCATTCCGATGGGACGGCTACGCACACGGCCTCTTCAAATTTTCCTGACTCAGAATTGGAGTGTGAAAATTCATTCGCTCGATGTAGACGTTCTCTTGTCAGATCAAGTGAAACAAGAGATTCAGACTTGGGCAAACATTCAGTGGTTAACTCAAGGAGTTCCGCTGCAGTTGCCGGATCCGAGTTTTACCATTATGACGGATGCCAGTCAAACAGGTTGGGGTGCATCATTAATCCCAACGGATTCGAGATGCCAGGGTCTTTGGGATCCGCAATTCCTGTGCAAGCACATAAACATCAAGGAAATGATGTCAATTTGGCTTGCGTTACGTCACTGGATGGACATTATTCACGATGCTCATGTCCAAATCCTATCCGACAATACGACAGTAGTGGCGTATATACGGAATCAGGGAGGCACTCATTCAGTTCCGTTGTTCAATCTAACGGAAAGAATCCTTCTGTTTGCGTTGGAACATCACGTTCTTCTTTCGGTCCGTCACATACCGGGTCGTCTGAATGTGCTAGCAGACTCCCTTTCACGAAAGGGTCGCTTGTTGCCGTCGGAGTGGACTCTCAACAAACAAGTATTCAATCAGATTTGCTACCAATGGGAACGGCCAATGATAGACTTATTTGCGACACATCTCAACAATCAGTTGCAGACGTATGTGTCCCCGTGTCCGGATCCAAGAGCATTTGCAGTAGACGCTCTATCGATCCCTTGGGACGGAATGATAGGATATGCGTATCCTCCAGCGCCGTTAATTCAACAAGTATTGCTAAAGATAAAACAATCTCAATGCAAGATTCTGTTGGTAGCATCTCTGTCGCCACAGAGACCGTGGATAAATCTACTCAGGTGTCTGTTGTGGGACCTACCGCGGAAGCTCCCTCCACGAGAGGATCTTCTTTGGCAGGGGAAATCGCGCCAACTACATCACAACCCGCAAGGTCTCAACCTTCACGTTTTTCCGTTGTGCGGTCCTTCTTGCATGGCAAGCACTTTACAGGACGAGCAGTGGACGCGATTTCTAACTGTAGGAGGACCTCCTCTTCGCTAAACTATGCGGCTAAGTGGAAGGTTTTCCGTCGTTGGTGTAGGGATCATTCTGTTGATATATTTGATCCCTCTATACCAGACATTGCTAACTTTCTAGTATACTTGTTTGACGAAATCAAACTGCAACCTGTTACTATAAAGGGTTATAGATCTATGTTATCTGATACCTATGCACATCATGATAGTTTACAAATTGGATCTAATGTCTCTTTATCGAAATTGGTTAGAAACTTTTCGATAAATAGACCCAGAACTCTTAGATTAATTCCTAAGTGGAATTTAGCTTGGGTTCTCCTTAAATTGAAGGAAAAGCCATTTGAACCTCTTGGGACAGTAGATTTCAAATTCTTATCTTATAAGACAGCTTTTCTCTTAGCTTTCTCTTCTGCCAGAAGAGTCAGTGAGCTTCATGCACTATCGGTGGATGATTCTCATTATCGTAGTGTTGGGAACACTATCACCTTCACTACTAATGTCGGTTTTTTAGCTAAGAATCAGGCTCCTAATAAATATCCGGAACCTATTGTTATTAAGGCTCTTCCGTCTTCAGACGGGCGTAGGCCTTTACTCTGTCCTGTTAGAGCACTACGTATCTATAAACAGAGATCTCAGTTCATCAGAAAGGGACGGAAACGTTTCTTTCTGTCTTTGATGCCTAATAGAAAGGACATTTCAGTCCATTCTATTGCTAGATGGATTCAGTTAACTATCCGTACTGCGTATGAAGATTTATCTTCTTCTCAGCAGTCTGTGCTTAAGATTTCTGCTCATGAAGTAAGAGCTCTTTCTACTTCCTGGGCTTATGCTAATAGTGTTGCTATTACAGATTTAATGAAGGCTGCTTATTGGTCTCAGCCATCCACATTTACTAATTTTTATCTCAGAAATATTGAGTCCATTTCTGGAGACCTGCATTGTTTAGGTCCGTTATCTGTTGCTCAGAATGTCGTCCACTAAACAGTTGCAACTATAGTTATGCAGGCTTTCTGTTCCGGCAGTGACTCCGTCCGGCTGCCCTCTTCGCTCTGGGCTATTTGACCCAGGGCAAGGGGAAGGGGGGGGGCGGGTGTTCCCTTAGGTCACCTGCTTTATAGTGAAAAGCAAGGGAATGCCTCCTCCAAGACAGTATTTCTGAGTCGCTTCCGGGATGGTTTTAAAGTGTAATATTAATGTTTAATTTCATTCATGTCTTATTTTTAAAGTGTAGCTCGGTGTGAAGCATTTGTATATGTCAAGTGTCAAACGGGCTTTAATATACAATACTCGGACACTTTTAAATGATTATAAAGAGTCTCAATTCTCTGGACTACTTTATTTATTGGCTTGCTTTAAAATTAATTAGTATAAAGGTTATACTGGATGTTAATAGAGAACATGAATGTTATTGTGCTCAATTATTAAGGGTAGTGTATCTTTCTAATTTAAATATTAAATAAGAAAGATACATGTAAAGCCTAATACTCCTTTTCTCCTTAAGGGGTTACCTCTTTATTTTATAATTGAGCTTATTGGATTTTCCTCTATGTCCTAGGCCCTCCAGCCTGTTTACTATTCAGCTAAGTCTGGGTCATTGGTACAGTATAAAAATGTTAAAAAATTTATAGTAATTTATATATTTTTTATACTTACCAATGACCCAGACGGGGATGGCCCTCCCTGAGTTGGGAACTCTTGCCTCCCCGCTGAGTACATAGCGCTGACCAGGCACTGCCAGTAAGAATGATATTTGGCGCCAATTTCGGGACGACTGCGTCACTGCGCATGCGCAGTAGAGTCGTACTATGGAGGTCCTTTAGGACATGATTTCTTTTTGTTTTGGATGCAAATTTTGGGGATTGGGGGGCAAAATTTGTGTTTGGCCCTGGTTTTTGTGGAGTTAGCACCAGCTAAGTCTGGGTCATTGGTAAGTATAAAAAATATATAAATTACTATAAATTTTTTAACTTTCAGGCCTGTTTGCATGTCACTCCATTGATGAAATAATTTTGTAACTGGCAACATCATTTCAAACATTTTGTGTGGTGGTGATTTCAAACAGTAACATATGCTACTGGAGCTGAAAACATAGAAAAAGTATGTGAGCTTTCATCTAATCATCAGGCAACGATTTTAGTCTTATTGGAACTTTTTTTCTTTCTTTTTTTTGTTGTAAAGGATTTTCAGACTTTGAACATTAATCTGCCTGGAAATTTCAGTTTTTCTCAGGCTATTCTTCCATACACAATGCCATGTTTTAAACCTACCTATCATCATCAAACAGTATGCAGTCATCTTCGAAATAACACATTGTGTAGCTGATGATTGGCTTTCTCTCAAAATTGGTCGACAGTTTTAATTATGTTGATGTTTCTCTTCAGAACCTATCGTCAAAACTCAGGGTATTCTATCTGATGATGCAAGGTTTGAAGATAAAAGTGTGAAGGCTCGTCTTGGTAAAATGGTGTCTGCAGCTGATAGCAGTACAGGTGTAAGCTCATCAGTCAAAAAGACGACTGTTAAAAAATCTGGTAAGTCATAATCTTAACTAGTTCACAGTCTTGAGTCTCCCCACATGAGCAGTTATCTTAAAGTTTTGTAGCTGACATTTTTTTTATTGAAACAAATTTTAATTTTTTTCAATAAATATCTAGGGTGGCAAGATCATATCCATTTGATTTCAAAAGAATTAACCATTTTCCCAATACCTAACCGATCAAAAAAATGACAACCGGTAATCCGAAATATCGATAGTGATCGTCATTCCACTGTTAAAACGTAGTAAATCTGCCTCTTCTCCTTTGGGATAGATTACCTCGAAGCAGCGCTGTGTATATTGAGAAATAATTGACTTTGTCATTCAAGACTTTGTTAATGATTCGGCAATTTCCATGAGTTCTGAGTAACCACAGAAACTATTCCGTAGTGTGTATACAAACGAACGTTGTTGAGTACTCAACAACGTTCGTTTGTTCACACACTATGGAATAGTTTCTGAGAATACTGCTTTCCAATTCCTATAGCTTTGACCCCAGATTCAATGAAATAATGGCTACGGATATAGAGGATATTCACGAAAATTTGATGAATACCGAAAATATCTCGTGAGTGGCTACAAAGAAATATGAGGATCTTCACGAGCGACGCAGTCGCGAGTGAAGATCCTCATATTTCTTGTAGCCACGAACGAGATATTTTCGGTATTCATCAAATTTTCGTGAATTTTTTTTTATTTAATGCTCTACGACTACAAACTCTCCAATTTGTGGCCTTTATTTGCCATTAAGGCGCAAAATTTATGTGCCGAACCGGCGTCCATACAAAAATTACAACAACCAAACTCCAACCATTGGAATGTGTGAATATCCACACAAAAAGTAGTCCCGTCTTATTTCTCCCCTAACTTTACGATTTACCAAGGCTGGCGAATTGAAATAATCGCAATGTGTTTCGAAGAAATAGAACAATAACAAAAAACACCACTTTCTTATTTTCAATAACAAGACACGTCATTTTATTTTTTTTGAACTCAATGCACTGAAGACGTGTGAAGTTGAACTGAAGAAATTTGAAAGTGATTTCGGCTTTTCGCTGGAAGGTGAATGAGAAAGTCAAACTTTGAAACCGCTGATTTAATGAATTGATTTAGTCACTGTCACTATCAATTATTCGAATTCGTTTGTATTTGGGACTTTGGAATTCATTACTGATGTGCTGACTCATTTAAAGTACATGTGATTCGTCATCCGAACCTACGATGAAATATCGATTTCTAAATATCATTTTGATATTTCGTTTTGCCGACCGACAGGGGAATATGACTTAATTTTTCAGCGTGAATTGATGCCTGAGCATTAAATAAAACCAGATATTATCCGGTTATAGCTATCGGTTAGTCGGTTGTGAAAATGAGCCAACCGTTTCAGCCCTACCAAATGAATTTCGATAATGCTAAAGCAGATGATTGGGTGTTAATATTTTAATAAAATGATCAGTTAAAACTATCTGCAACATAACCCTTTACCCAACGCAGACGATTTCAAAATGTATTATTTTAAATATCATTTTTTAAATTTTTTCCAAAAAATTCAACAAAACCATATCATGTGACCCCTCTTTGGAACGAGCTCGATGAAAATTTTCGAAAAATAATATTTTTTCAGCTGCTGAATTTGCATATTACGCGGGTGGATGCGAGCGATTCAT
Organism: Pictodentalium vernedei; assembly: GCA_031216915.1. Taxonomy (NCBI): domain Eukaryota; kingdom Metazoa; phylum Mollusca; class Scaphopoda; order Dentaliida; family Dentaliidae; genus Pictodentalium; species Pictodentalium vernedei. Next base: position 472,147,335 of record CM062292.1, on the reverse strand, counting down.
TGGGTAAAGGGTTAAAATATACTACTCAAAGTTTGCTAAGCACCAAACATTTGACACATCATTGTGAAATTTGCTTGTGACATATTTGTAACATTTTTGGTGGATATAATTGAGGAATGTATTGAGATGGTCCCCAGTGTTTACATTAGCTCTCTTGACAGGCAGACTTTTCGTAAATGTTTCGACGCAGACTATCCGGGCAAGATTGCACGAAGGTGGTCTCCGATCGAGAAGACCATGTATTTGCATTCTGCTGTCCCAGAACCACCGCCAGGCACGATATGAATGGGCCATGGACCATGTTGGATGGACCAGAGAAGATTGGCGACCTGTCCTTTTTTACAGATGAGTCAAGGTACTGCCTAGACCACACAGATAGGCGTTCTAGGGTATGGAGAACACCAGGAGAGCGATTCCATGTAGTCAACTTTGCTGAGCATGACCGCTGTGGTGGATGGTCAATCATGGTCTGGGGCTGCATCAGCAGGGATGACGTACAGAACTCTGTGTCCTTGAACATGGTACATTGACTGCACAGCGGTATATTGATGAGATCCTGGATGTCCACGTCAGATTTATGCAGGTGCAGTGGGTGATAGATTCATTCTGATGGACGATAATGCCCATCCTCATGTTGCCAGTGCTGTCGGGGAGTACCGACAGAGGGAGAGGATTGAGCGTCCAGCCCAGCCAAGAAGTATCCAGGAGCTTGGTGCCATGCTGGTCCAAGAATGGAAAAACATCCCACAACAGACCACCAGGAACCTGATTGGGAGCGTGAGAAGGCATTGTCAAGCTGTAATTAACAGTAATGGGTCTCATACTCGATATTGAACCCATACCAGTTCGCTGCGTCAACTTTTTGGCAAATTGAAAAATTTCCTCTTTTACCAATAATATCCATATTCCATGGTTATCGTATTCAAAAGCTAAAAAATAATGTCAAACACAAATAAAATCTTAATTTCTGTACTTAAATCATTAAAGATATAATTAAATAAAAAATATATACACTTTTCATTACAATATTTCAACTAAAACGTAAAACAGGTAGTTGGATATACTTGGTGCTTAGCAAACTTTTAGTAGTATATTAATGGTGAATTGAATGAAATGCTATAAAAAAAATAGTCAAGACACGATAACCACTGGCAGTATAAATTTGTCAACGTATTGAATTTTCAAAACCAGTGGATTATTTCCAACTAAATGTGAACCAGTCAGTCACCTACCCGACCCCCAATGTCCTTTGTGAATAAATCACACAGTAATTTCCAGAAAATATATTGAATCAGCCAGAATGTTGGAAACACTGGAACCAAGCTGGATTTCTTCAGAAATGGAAGTACCAAGTTAACAACTTGCCATGTTTTTGTGTTTCTGCCGTCCCTTTTTTATTTCTTTCACTGATGTATTCACAACGTCTGCTTACAAAGTTCACATTTACGCATTTTCTTATCAATTCGATCAAAATATGCGGCCCACAAGCTTTTAGATTTACGATCCACCTTGATGAGTTGACTTTCTGTGAATTTCACAGAAAAATATAAATACCGAAATAAGCAGTATTTTGATTTGGTTTCAGTATGATTTTCGGTCTCCCTATAATACCGAAACCATACTGAAAATTTTATATACCGCACAGCACTACTGTGACATCTGGTGAATGATTTCAGCAATAGTTGGGTGTCTGACAAGCACACATTCCACACCCTGAGCTGTAGAAGACATGGATGGTCAGACAGAGAATTTACCACATTCAGTCCAAGACCTCAAAACCTTGTAAATCCTCCTCTGTTCGCAAGACAAGCGTGGATCGGACATGGCATACTCCTCACCAAACGTCCATTATCAGTTTGAATGATGTTATTCCATTCTTCATGCAGTGCAGCGGCGAGTTCCTGGACATTGGTAGGGGGTTGTTGGCATTGTCATAGGCACCTATCAAACATATCCCAGACATGCTCGTTTGGTGAAAGGTCTGGACTTAGTGCTGACCAAGGCAGTGTAGTGATGTTCTGCTCCTGGAGGAACTTTGTAGCGACACAGGCCTTGTGTGCTCTTGCTTTGTCATCTTGGAAAATGAACCAACAGTCATGACATCACAAAATGGCACCACATGAGCTGCTAACATGTTGTCACAGTAGAACTGCCCTGTGACACGCCCTTGGATGACAAGTAATGCTCTTCTGCTTGTCATGGATATGCCTCCCCACACCATAATTGATCCATCACCAAAACGATCGTGCTGCCTAATGGTTACGTCATTGTACCATTCGTTCCGCCACCACCGCCACACTCTGTTTTTTTGCCTGTTGTGGAAGTCGAGAGTGAACCTCAGTTCATCGGAAAACATGACTTTGCTCCACTGACAATTGTCCCAGTGCTGTCGTGCTCCACACCAATTACGCCTTGCTGCGCTGTTCAATTAAATGTGGAATTATTCGAGATCGTCTAGCGTACAAATTTCAGTGTAGGCGATTTCGGATAGTCTGCCCACTAACTCACACATCCGTCACTCCATGCAGCTGCTGTCCAATTTCTGAGGCACTTTGATTGACGGTTACGTAATGCTGTGGTTTGGATGAAACGATTCTGGTTAGCAGTTGTCAACCCAAGACGATCTGAACGACGTCATCAACATATTCTGTCTTGACGGTAACGTGACCACAACCTGCTAATCACGGATTGAGTAACGTTGAGAATTTGAGCTACTGCAGTTTGTCTATTGCCAGCTTCCAACATGCCAACGGCACGTAAACGTTTGTCACGTGTCAGTCTTCACATACCTCAAAAGTTACATTTCAACCAGAAACTATTGATGAACAAGTTTATCCCAAGAAAAGAGCGATGAGACCTCTGAAAAAGCCCATCCAGTACAAATGAAAATGCCAAAACTTACCCCACAGACATTAAAGCGGCCCTTGTGCAAAAAACCTGCACAAAGTTTTCATGGGCCGGTGACATTCATGATCCACACTAAACATGGTAACATATTGATGTGTCCATTCATGCATATCCAATTCTATTTTCTGAAAATATCAACATCAGTTTGGATATCCCCTACTTTTTTTAATAGTATATATTGGTGTCCCTTGAGAGACCTTGAATGTGGTGGTGCAATGTGGTTCTTAAAAATCCTTGATTTCAACCCCAAAAGATCCTTGAAAGCTCTTGAATTTAATTCCTGAAATTGTGGGGTATCCTGTTCTATTCTGTCATTCCCGAAATATTCCGACTTTGCTGCTTTCAAATTCTGTTCAACTAACATTTTGATGCATTCACTGATCTGAGAACATGTTCCCTCTTGGTACTGCTATATATTTATTAACCCTTTACCCAATGAATCGGCCACATCTGCCCAAATAATTTTCAAATTAAGCATTAAAAAAAAGATGTCAACAACACCATATCATGTGACCCCTCATTGGAACGAGCTCGTCGAGCTCGTTCCATTGAGGGTGACATGATATGGTTTTGTTTAATTTTTTTGAAAATCTTTAAAATCAATAATTAAAATAATAAATTTTGATATCCTGTGCATTGTGGGTAAAGGATAAAACAAAAATAACATTTTACGATTTATTCAATGTCATAAGGCGATTGTGCATGTCAATAATAGAAAACAAATTAATCATATCCCAAAGTGGTCCCAAACTGACAACTCCTGTGACGAAGTGCATGTCAATCACTGCTTCAGTACACTAATGGAAATGCAGTTTCATAAAACAATGCTCGGGGCATGGTGGCATTGCAGTAACCAGTTCTCATCAGATCACCGAAGTTAAGCAACGTCAAGCCCAGTTAATCCTCGGATGGGTGACCTTCTGAGCGATCGATTCAGACTCCCGCGTTGTGTCATTTTGCAAGGCACTTAACCCCAATTGTCCACATGGGGGCACAATGACACCGTGCACTAAAGCGTACTGCACATCGATGGTGCACATGTCTTCAACCAATCTAACCCTGCCTGTGCTTCAGTGCAGAGTTACGATGTTGGGGAACTGGCAGCTGCTCGTCATTGCTCAGTTGTTCTTTCTGTGTACTCCGGCTTCCTCCACCCATAAAACTGTCACGGTCATGATTAGCGATTGTGCATAAGTATGTCAGCTTAAACACCAATAAATAAATACAAACAATTCTCCCTGGGGAAACCCCAGGAAGTGAAGTAGTGCTTGTTTACTATGGTAAACAATATCTTTTACTGGAATATAGGACCCAGTCACCAATGCCTGGGGTGGAAGTCCTCTAAAATGGGCAACATGGTTAATAACAATTGGTTAGACTTGACTTTATAGTCATGTTGTGTCATGATTAGCTATTTAGTCATGTTGTGTCATGATTAGCTATTTTGTAGAAATATGTTAAACACCAATAAATAAACGGGAGCACTGTGGCTCAGTGGTATACTGTTGGATTTCTATGCTAGAGGTCCTGAGTTTGATCCCTGTCCAGGATGACCCACATTGTGTAATTGGGCAAGGCACATGGGGGCATGATGACGCTGTGCACTAAGGCGTACTGCACATCGATGGTGCTCATGTCTTCAACCGCTGTAACCCTGCTTGAGCGGAGCTTGAACAGAGTTAGAATGTTGAGGAGCTGACAGTTGCACGTTGATGCTTGGTGGTTCTCTCCGGGTACTCTGGCTTCCTCCACCCGTAAAACTGTCAAGGTAACGATTAGCCATTGTGCATAAGTATGTGACCTTAAACACCAATAAATAAATCTAAATACACAAATATTATATATTGTTTGACAGAGCTCACAGAGCACTGTTAAACAAGATTGCAATTGAATGTATTGAGGCCAAATAGGCCTATAAATAATGGGAATTTGGTTATTGTCATGGGGAATTACAGGATTTTTTGTTCAGTTAACCCTTAAAGGCCTATTTCTGAGTTTTACGACCAAAGAACAGGTACCCTCAACATGCCATCATGAGGAAATCCTGCTAACAATAGACAAATTATCTAGACAGTGGTTTCTAGTCAAGTCTTGGCTGCCTTAAGAGGCAGCCTAGGCTTGACTAGAAATCACTGCTAAGCCACTGGATATGTAAAGGCCACAGTCAGGTGTGAATTAAAGACCACTGTCCAAGCTCTTACAGCCCTGGTAATTCACCCTCTGCAATCAGCTGTGCCGGGGAATTGAAAAATATCCACAGCAAAAATACTGCCGAGGGTGGCTTCTTCAGAAAGCCTTGTGGTTGCAGAAATTGCACAACTTCCAGGTTACACACGGTCAAACCATGTGGGTTGCACTATACTGTATTGCTAATCTTACAATTTACAGTACAAGTTGCAGCATAACCACTACAAACTATGTGTTCTGCTTCTTCTATGTTGATAACACCAGAATCTGACATCAGTTTCTGGAAAGCTCTGTAAGAGCTTTCCAGAAACTGATGTCAGATTCTGGTGTTATCAACACAGAATCAGAGAGGTACTTAGTTTGTGGTTATGCTGCATCTTATTTTCACTCATACTATACAGGTTGAGTAAGTCGTGTGCTTACTTCCAAGATTTTTTCTCAGCATTCACATGGTTCATGATATTGGTATGATCTAATTGAGTGAAAGATTCTGCACATTGATTGTGATTATATACACATGTATCTCAAACTAATTTCACATGTAAGTTACTTGAAAGTTTTCACTTCACTGCATACTACATATACATGGCAAATGGGACTCTGCCCTGCCCCCTGATGGTGTTTACACAATCCTACAGGCTTCACAGCAATTGCCATAGAAGCATCAGTTTTCAACAGCAATTTGTTTGCCAAGGAAACAAGGATGAATTACCAGGACTGCCCTTAAGGGTTAACATGACTTTATTTTTGTCTTATATATAAACAATTAACTGGTCAAATTTGAACTGAAAGTATGGGAAATGGTTTTGTATTTGGAAGTTATTAGCTCACTGAAGGGAGCTTAATTTATCACTTGCCTTCCGTCGTCCGTCGTGAACTTTACATTATCAACTACTCCTCCCAAACTATTGGATCAAATTGAACCAAATTTGGTGTGCATGTTCCCCATCATATGTCAATTCAAACTTGTACAAATAAACATGCTGCACCCACAGGGGGCACCACAAGGGGCATAATTCCTATAGCACCCATGAATTTCTTTCCAAAATTCAAAAAAATCTTCTTCAGATCCACCAGGCAGAATTCTTTCCTATTTGGTATACATCATCTCTAGGGGGGGGGGGGGGGGGGGGGGGGGGGGGGGGGGGGAAGATTCAAGTTTGTAAAAAACGGCTCCCTGGATTCATATTTGGGCTCACTGTAGAAGCCCGAATTTGAACTTAGTGCATTTCAGGCAAATTTCTTAAAAAATCTTCTTCTCCAGATCCAGCAGGCAGAATCTTTTGATATTTGGTGCGCAACATTGTGGGGTGGATTTGATTCAAGTTTGTACAAATCGGCCCCCTGGGTTCATATTTGGGCTCAGTATAGAAGCCCAAATTTGAACTTAGTGCATTTCAGGCAAATTTCTTAAAAAATCTTCTTTTACAAATCCAGCAGGCAGAATCTTTTGATATTTGGTATGCAACATTGTGGGGTGGGTCTGATTCAACTGTGTACAAATCGGCCCCCTGGGTTCATATTTGGGCTCAGTATAGGCGCCTGAATTCAAACTTAGTGCATTTCAGGCAAATTTCTTTGAAAATCTTCTCAAGATCCAGCAGGCAGAATCTTTTGATATTTGGTATGCAACATTGTGGGGTGGATCTGATTCAATTTTGTTCAAATCGGCCCCCTGGATTCACATTTGGGCTCAGTATAAAAGCCTGAATTTGAATATTTGGTATGCAACATTGGATCTGATTCAAGTTTGTTCAAATCGGCCCACTGGGTTTATATTTGGGCTCAGCATAGAAGCTCGAATTCAAACTTAGTGCATTTCAGGCAAATTTCTTAAAAAATCTTCTTCTCCAGATCCAGCAGGCAGAATCTTTTGATATTTGGTATGCAACATTGAGGGGTGGATCTGATTCAAGTTTGTTCAAATCGGCCCCCTGGATTCATATTTGGGCTCACTATAGAAGCTCAAATTCGAACTTAGTGCATTTCAGGCAAATTTCTTCAAAAATCTTCTTCTCCAGATCCAGCAGGCAGAATCTTTTGATATTTGATATGCAACATTGTGGGGTGGATCTGATTCAAGTTTATTCAAATCGGCCCCCTGGATTCATATTTGAGCTCACTATAGAAGCTCGAATTCGAACTTAGTGCATTTCAGGCAAATTTCTTAAAAACTCTTCTTCTCCAGATCCGGCAGGAAGAATCTTTTGATATTTGGTACGCAACATTGTGGGTGGATCTGATTCAAGTTTATTTAAAATCGGCCCCCTGGATTCATATTTGGGCTCACTATAGAAGCTCGAATTCGAACTTAGTGCATTTCAGGCAAATTTCTTAAAAACTCTTCTTCTCCAGATCCAGCAGGCAAAATCTTTTGATATTTGGTACGCAACATTGTGGGTGGATCTAATTCAAGTTTGTTCAAATCGCCCCCCTGGATTCATATTTGGGCTTCCTATAGAAGCTTGAATTTGAACTTAGTGCATTTCAAGTGCATTTCAGGCAAATTTCTTAGAAAATCTTCTTCTCCAGATCCAGCAGGCAGAATCTTTTGATATTTGGTATGCAACATTGTGGGGTATATCTGATTCAAGTTTGTTCAAATCGGCCCCCTGGGTTCATGTTTGGGCTCAGTATAGGAGCCCAAATTTGAACTTAGTGCATTTCAAGTGCATTTCAGGCAAATTTCTTTAAAAATCTTCTTCTCAAGATCCAGCAGGCAGAATCTTTTGATATTGGGTATACAGCATGCTCAGGAGGTGGGGTGAGATTCAAGTTTGTTCAAGCCAAGTCCCTGGGTTCATATTTAGGCTCACTGTGGTAGCCCGAATTGTAACTTGGTTCAAAATGAGGAATTTTCTTTAAAAATCTTCTTCTTCAGATCTAGCAGTCAGAATATTTTGATATTTGCTATGCAGCATCCTTAGGAGGGTGAGATCCAAGTTTGTTCAAGCCATGTCCCTAGGTCCATATTTGGGCTCACTGTGGGAGCCTGAATGATAACTTAGTTCAAAATGAGTAATTTTCTTTAAAAATCTTCTTCTTCAGATCTAGCAGTCAGAATGTTTTAATATTTGGTATGCAGCATCCTTAGGGGGGTGAGATTCAAGTTTGTTCAAGCCACGTCCCTAGGTCCATATTTGGGCTCCCTGTGGGAGCCCAAATTATAACTTAGTCAATATGAGGAATTTTTCTTTAAAAATCTTCTTCTTCAGATTTAGCAGTCGAAATGTTTTGATATTTGGCATGCAGCATCCTTAGGGGGGAGATTCAAGTTTGTTCAAGCCAAGTCCCTGGGTTCATATTTGGGCTCACTGTGGGAGCCTGAATGATAACTTAGTTCAAAATTAGGAATAAGATTCAAGTTTGTTCCAGCCATGTCCCTAGTTCCATAAAATTTGTCTCTCATGACTTCATTCCTTTGTACTGTTGATGAACCATGTCTAACTGAATGTGACCCCAAATACTTCTTTGAACCACTTTGGCCGGTGAGCGATTAAGGCTCCTTGGGGCCTCTTGTATACAATTAACAGGGTTATTCAATTAAGAGATATACAATTAAGTGAGCTTCCCTGTATTCAGTTTTGAATACTGCTCAGCCCAACCTTTTACGTAACATTAACACATCTGGATGCAATGCTACATTTCTTTCGTAGCTTGCTCTTCTCAAGGTTTTGCTTGCTTGAAATTGTGTCTTTCAGGGTTCATACAGGCTCGAAAAGTCCTTGAATTATCAACCAAAGCCCTAAAAAGCCCTAAAACCTGTAATTGTCTTGAAAAACCTTTGAACATTGGCAAACTACAGTTAAAACTAGAAGTCCTGTCATGAAATGCACACAAATAGCACGTTGATCTGCGCGTTAATCTACGCATTATGACCATAATAAGGCCATTAAATTATGTACATATGGCCTGTGCACAAGCAATGTTTCAGCTAATGGACCTCTGGGTAACCCGGAGGTCCATTGGCAGAAACATTGCCTGTGTTTGCTATGAGTAACCAGGAGAACCTATCGTGCTTTGGATGCCATTCGATATGGCAACTGCGCGCAATTCCTACGCGCAATTAAGCCAAGATAAGTACACAGTTCGTGACAGGACTTCTAGTTTTAACTGTACCTTGAAAAGTCCTTAAATTTTATTCTATCTGCTATGTGGGAACCTGTTATATTAGCAGTGTAACTGTTTTATTCATTGAGTCTGTCAATAAAGTGAATATTAAGCAGCACTTTGTGTATGTTTCGAAGTAATTTTAAACTGATTCTGCAAATCAAATTTGTTCAAATCAACACATACATTGCTGTTCTCTAAAAGTCTCTACCCCTGCTAACAATACACTACCACAAATAGACTTACCATGTAATCAGCCAAAAACAGCTGTGATAGAAAGTGATTTTGCTCCTGTAGTAGTAATTAATGAAACTATGTATAACTGTCATATTTGTTTTTATGTTTCCTCAAATAATTTGTCCTTTGAGTGCTACAATGTGCCATCTGCAATCCTAAAGCATTGCAGATGGTACCTTATTTTACTTGAGGGTTGGATTAAAACAAATAAAATACAACAATCAAGAAACATTGTAATTTTTACCTGCGACTAGCAGCTCTATAAGTGGCAATGTCGGTCTGTCGGTCCGTCTGTCGGTCTGTCGGTCGGTCTGTCTGTCTGTGACCAACAAGTTTGTCTGTGACCAATGAATTTCAAAACTCAATAGCTTTTGAAATACTTGATGGAATGACTTTATATTTGGCATGTAAGTGTACCTTATTGATGTCTAGCCACTGTTCAATGCATGTTTTGTTACAAATATTTTTCTTGGAGTTATGGCCCTTGATGAACTTAGAATTTTGTGAGATTGCACCACCCGTCGCAGGCGTCGATGTCACGATTTTTGCACACTTAATGTTTTGGGGAAGAATTAATTAGCAAATTCAGGTGGATTTAAATAATTAATGAATGGCCCTAAATTTTATATGCCGGGCCCTAAAAAAGCCTAAAATAGGCCTTGAATTTCAAAATGTTAATTCTGTATGAACCCTGTCTATGTAATCCCCATCTACAGCAACATCAAACCATGTGGAAAATGAAAATCTGTTCCGCACATATGTGCAGAACAGAAATTGTTGACAGACTATTTTGAAATAGAAGCAAAATTTCACTGGAATTTTCTACGAATTATGCAACACAATTGCAATTTGAATTGCTAGTGATAGCTGAAAATCGTCCCCTGAGTTCCTATGTGTTCTATGTGCCAGTAGGCACATAGAACACATTGGAACTCGGGTGACAAAATAGTAACACAAGTTCCCCTCGCAAATTTGGTTGGCGGTAAAATGTGTTCTCTCTCTTGATAATTCTCAAAATGAAAAGTGTCCTTTTAATAATTGCTTTTATAGACAGGAATGCGGGGGCGCGGTGGCTCTGTTGGTAGAGGTGCAGGCTGCAAGCTGAGAGGTCCTCGGTTCGAATCCCACCTGCGGCAACCGCGTTGTGTCCTTGGGCAAGACACTTCACCCCCATTGCCCATATGGGGGCATGGTGACGATGCATACTAAGGTGTACTGCACGGCGATGGTGCACCTGTCTTCAACCAATGCTAACCCTGCTTGTGTGGAGTTGGTCTGTTGGGGAGCTGACAGTTGCTCGCCGTTGCTCGGTGGTTCTCTCCGGGTACTCCGGCTTCCTCCACCCGTAAAACTGTCGCGGTCATGGTTAGCCAATGTGCAGAAATATGCGACCTTAAACACCAATAAATAAATAAATAAATAAATAAATAAATAATAGACAGGAAGGCATGTAATAAACACAGAACAACACGTACATGTGAATGTGTTAATCGATATGGCACAAGTTTTATCCTTCTGCGCTGTCTTGAGTACCATATCGATTAACCCACTCACACGCGTATGTTGTTCTGTTTATTTATTGTGTATGGATTCCAGGTACAATACATTATTGTTATAACTTCAAAATTTCTTAAAACATCATTCATCATAACATAACCAAATTTCCTGTTTACCGGTAAGTTTGTTATTTTTTTATTTCAGGTGGAATCTCAGTGAGGCTGGGGCCAAAGAAGTCGGCAGCCACTTCAGCGGCTGATAGTACTGTCAGTACAAAGCCAGCCACGAGTGGCGTGTTCAGCAGATTGGGAAAACATGTAACATAATAACACTGTTGTGAACTGTTATAATGCTGATCTATGAATAACCTCCAGGCTTTATCAACAACAATGTGTGTGTTTATGGGAGATGTTGTGAGCTCTTTGCAGCACAGTAGGCTAATAAAAAAAAAATTTGTTTTTCTCAGGCACCTCCCTCCTCTATGGAAATCTGCCACATCATTCTTTTTAGCTTAACTTGACAAAGTCAAGATAAGCTATTGCCATAACATGTGCAGAAGTCTGCGAGTCTATTCACATTTTCTTTAGCACAGGCTACACCCTGCAGTTCTTGTCTGATCATCAAAAATTTTCATGTGCAGGTTCAGGGTCATGTCTAGATGAGAACGTCCCTTCTTGGTCGCGATCGGTCAACCGTGATGACTATGCAGACTTGAAACCTGAAAACCTTTAGCACAGTCTACAGGTTGTATTTTTGAAGGGATTTCATTGTAACATGGTAGGATGACTCTGTATAATGTTTAGTTGAGAACAACATATTTTGGTCGGGTGCAGTCGCCCATGACAGCCACAGGGGCACGTTACCTGGATTCCTTTAGCACAGTCTACAGCTTGCATTTATGAAGGGATTTCATTGTAAGTTAATAGAATGACTTGGTATAATGTCTAGATGAGAACGTCCTATTCTGGCCGTGATCAGTCAACTGTGACAGCTGCACAGGCACGTGACCTAGATTTGTTTAGCACGGCCTACAGTTTATATTTACGAAGCGATTTCATTTTGTCTTGGTAGGATAACATGGTATGATGTCTAGATGATACTATCCTATTTTGGTCATGATTGGTCAGCCATTACCACTGCTTGGGCAAGTGACCTAGATTCCTTTAGCACAACCGTGACAGCTGCACAGGCATGTGACCTTGATTTGTTCAGCAATGTTCAATGTTTATGAAACTATTATGAAGTAAGACAACAACTGTGATAATTGAGAATATGTTAAGTTCTGTACCCTACATGCTATGTTTCCAACAAGAAGAATTTGAGGTGTAGTCTGTACTAAAGAACTGAGGCTTGGGTTGATAGGCCCTGCTGTATTGGTGCTATGGTTTAATGGAGATAAGATAAGATATTTATTAATTCAGTATTAACAAAGATAAATGACTAGAAACTCATGCTTGGCAGGGAAGGGGGAACTGTTATGATCCCCAATGAGTCTGGAGGTGGGATGGGGAAATCTCACCAGAGGGGCAAGATATTTGAACCAGACCCGAGGTTTGCCGAGGGTCTGGTTGAAATATCTTCCCCCCGAGGGTGAGATTTCCCCATTCCCATCTTCAGACTCATCAAGGATGATTTTTCTCCCCCCACGTGAGAATTACGTCATTATAGATAACTGGCGGTCACGTACTGACATACCCAATTTATCAAGTCGTAGTCCTTTCGAAAAACGAACAATTTCATCGGAAAGATCGTACAAAAGTTTGGTATATACCATACGTATATACTAAAAAATTGATTTGTAACATTGTCTGTTAAGGGGTTAATGAATTTGCGCTTGTCAAACTCTAATGTAAAGGGCATTGTGAGATTATTGATCGATCAATAAATTCACGCAGTGATATTATTAAATCTGCAGAGAAACATGGGGTTGAAACAAATCAAGTTTAATATTTGAATAATAATTAAATATTGAGTCTCTATCAACAAGGAACAGATAAATAGGTAACAAACGAACACAATTTAAGAAGCGTTTGTGAACACTAATTCATTAGAACTATTTAGTTCTGGCGACCTAATAAAATATGCAAATGAGTATGTCACGTGGGGTGGGTGGGATAGAAATATCCCACTCTACTTTTTTTCTTCAATGTTTCAATTGTATATTATGCAGGCGGATGCAGCTGATTCGTTTGGTAAAGGGTTAACAGAATCCATGTTATTATCCATTTGCCCTATCCAATGGTAGGGCCCTGCAAATCACAAAATTCAGGTTGAATCAATTCAAGCAGAGGATTTTGAATTGAATGAAATCTCACTGCTCATCAGTTTCTGTTTACTCCACTTTCTTACAATTACAAATCCTGTCAGTCTTACTCAAATATTTTATCTCACAATCAGGGCGTTTTTGCACTGTTACGCAACTAAAGTTTAATGTATCTGGGCCCTTGTTCCGAATCCGTATCAAGGGCCCCTGATTCAAGTGTGTGATTCTGCTGTTGCCAAAACAATGGCATTAACCCTTTACCTAACAAGAAAACACTTACAAAAAAAATTCTTGAATAATTAATGACACTTACAAAAAAAATTCTTGAATAATTAATGAAAATTAATTGGTGATTTTTGAGAATAGTGCTGGCTGGTTTTGGCCATTACGTTAGGTAAAGGGTTAATATCATTTTTCGATCGCTTCACGTTTTCTCTTCGCAGAAAACAATATTAGGTGAGGCAAATATTATTTTCTCTGAGCAGTATATGACACTGTATCTGCCAACTAAACGCCCTGTAATGTATTTATAATGCACAGCATGCTAAAATGTCACTGGGGAAGTTAACTCAACGAATAGTTAAATTATGTGCACTTTTCGGCATCTTGGGCTGGTTTGTGGCCTATTATTGAGATTTTCCTGAACGCTCGAGTCGAGGCTTCTCTCTTGAAGTTAAAGGATTACCTTTCGCTGTGAAATGTGGAAAACTGCACCTCAATAAATGATGAACAGCATATTTTAAAATAAAATAAACCTTTACACCAAGGGGGATATTTAATTCACCAGTAATTGTTTCAAACGTTACAACCAAATTCACGTTGACGAAACATACAGCTGTTCCACTTCGCAAGCAGTATTCAGTAAAGTGAATCCCAGTGACGTAATTTTCTCTGAAGTGTAACGTCATCACTGACCTCAATATGGAGATCAATGAACTCTATTCTATTTTTTAATTTGCCTCTTTCCATCGATAAGGCAAATGAAAAACTTCCTCTTGAAATAGTTTTATAACACATTTTGTGGTCAATATTGTGAGATAAATTTATCATCACCACAGTGTGTGTCTCCGGAAATTCTGATAAAGTCTCGTTGTAGGCACAGAATCGCATTTCGACTCGCCCTAATGGGCTCGTCGAAATACTGTTCTGTTCCTACAACTCGACTTGATCTGAATTCCCGGAGACACACACTGTGGTGATAATCTGTATATATGCAAGGACAACTCGTCAGTTATGGCAAATTAATACAAGAAGATCAGGGTTCCCGCTAGGGAGGCCTCATTGCCTAAATCAACTTCTTCTCCATTAGGTGGTTATCTTTTATAACACGACTGGTTTTTAATTTAGTCGGGGCTACTGTTTTCTTAGGATGCACAGAGAAATTGGAGAAGTATTAATACGCCTTCCTGATGGCAATGTTTTGCTGTTGCAAAACATTGCCTGTGGGAAGACGTATTAATACCTAGCGGTTCTCCAAGCAAAATCTCAAGATTTGCTGATTTTTTAGCCAAAGATGTACACTGAGAGATGATTTAATTCCGTGAGAGCAGCTGATACAAGCTCTCAAGAATGATGAAGCCATCTGTTGATACACAGTTTAAAAATGCCCCTCATGTGAGACAGCTGAGCTATCCTGGACAAATTCCATACTAGCATTATTACCTGCGTCGCCAGCGGCAGAGCAGGTCTAGTAACTGCTCGACTCCGTCCGTCCGTCTGTCAGTCAGTCCGTCTGTCAGTCCGTCCGAAACACTTCTTCCGGCAAAGTTTTCTTGGCTTCTATGAAAAGGAATAATTTTATATTTGGTCTGCTGCTTCATAATGATTAGTTCTATCGTGTAAGCAATTTTCAGATCTGCCGTGCAGCCACTTCCTGTTAGCCGATACTTTGAAATTTTACTGTACCCACTGAACATTGAAATTTTCCGTCAAGGTTTTCTCGGCTTCTATGCAAGGGATTGATTTTATATTTGGTCTGCTACTTCATAATGATGAGTTGTATCGTGTAAGCAATTTTCAGATCTGCCGTGCAGCCACTTCCTGTTTGCCGATACTTTGAAATTTTACTGTACCCACAAAACATTGAAATTTTCCGTCAAGGTTTTCTCGGCTTCTATACAAGGGAATGATTTTATATTTGGTCTGCTGCTTCATAATGATGAGTTGTATCGTGTAAGTAATTTTCAGATCTACCGTGCAGCCACTTCCTGTTTGTCGATACTTTGAAATTTTACTGTACCCACTAAACATTGAAATTTTCCGTCAAGGTTTTCTCGGCTTCTATGCAAGGGAATGATTTTATATTTGGTCTGCTGCTTCATAATGATGAGTTGTATCGTGTAAGCAATTTTCATATCTGCCGTGCAGCCACTTCCTGTTTGCCGATACTTTGAAATTTTACTGGACCCACTGAACACTGAAATTTTTCGTCAAACTTTTCTCGTGTTCTATGCAAGGGATTGATTTTATATTTCATCTGGAGCCTGATAATAATCAGTTGTATCGTGTATGCAATTTTCAGATCTGCCGTGCAGCCACTTCCTGTTTGCTGATTCAATTGCATGCAGCGACGCAGGTCCAGACCCGGTATTGGTCTTGGCTTGTCTTTTGAATGCGAAGGTATGGAGATGCTCTTGCATTTTCATCTCTGAAATGGCCTCCTTGTTTTTAACCTAGTGAGAACACTGGAATATTCTAGAACTGAATCTAAATTGTTTCGGAAGCAGAACCGTCTTGAAGTCTTCTATCATGATGTCTCTTGTACAGGAGACCTGTCAATAGGAGAATTCATGAGGAGACCGTTTGACGTCACCATGCAAAATATTTTAAATGAGGTTTTGCAATTATTCACCAGCAAACAAACACAAACCGCTTCATTTTTCTAGATTTTTCACATGCGCAACACACGATGTTCCGAATGAGGTGCTGTTTAAAATGGAAGTACAATATGATTCAAGATGGCATGACCACGGTCTTCATCTGATATATTGATTATTTGTCCAGGGACGTCGTGGAATATCTCCCATTCTGATTTATGTTGTGGTAGTCGAATTTTACCTACCAGAGTGGAGGGCTGTGGGGGGTTTGCACTTGGAAATCTAGAGGTGACCCCACCACCACCTGTCCACGATCCGAGACCCCTTAGCATCATCTCTACAGTTCAACAGAGAATATCTATAGGCATTCACCAATTAACTCTTTGCACACTGTTGTCTAAAAAATACAATTTCAAGAAATAATTTTTCTCAACTTGGAATTTAAGTGATTCAGTATTATTTGACAAACCTTCCTGAGCCTTTCAAACAATATTGAATTGGTTAACTTTATAGTGCTTTATGGGAAAAATTAGCAGCTTTAACCCTTTACCTAATGTAACGGCCAAAACCGGCCAGCGCTATTCTCAAAAATCGCCAATTAATATTTTTATACTGTACCAATGACCCAGACATAGCTGGTGCTAACTCTTAAAATATAGGGCCAAACACAAATTTTGCCCCCCAATCCCCAAAATTTGCATCTAAAACCAAAGAAAACATGTCCTGAAAGGCCCTCCACACTTCGCCTCTACTGCGCATGCGCAGTGTCAAGGACGTTCCGAAATTGGCGCCATTAATCATTCTAAGTTTGGCTCTTCATCAGTTAACATCTGACTGATCTTTGTGCTTGTAAATCTCAGTTTAAATGATGCCAGACACATAAATATTAGTGAAATGGTGATTCTAAGGAGGATAGAGAAGGAGGAGAGGAATAAAATGTGTGACAGAATATTATCAGGGTTGTAACTTAAAAATTTTTAATGAAATTATGTTAAGTTACCTATTTTCGAGGCAGCAGCCATTTTGTTGTCATTCTGATTATTTAATTACACTGTTTTTTAAGTGTTTTCCTCTCTCCCTGTCCTTTAAGTCCCCCTTGCTATTCTCCCATGCTTTTGGCATAGTTTTTGTAATTATCATTACTAAATTTTCTTGGGAGTTTTAGCTGAATAACAGAATGAATTCTGTTCTTTTCCCCATGTTTACGTCTTCACCTACGGGTGGTTAGGCGTTGTGTTCTGCATCTACCATCTGATGTTCTACAGTTTCTTCCCTGGAAGTCTCTGTTTTGCATCAGATAGTGTGTTTTTGGTAACTGATTTCGGGCCTGGGTGCCTGGAGTCTTATTTTAGTGTTTTTACACTTATTGTTTACATTTACAACAGCCCTCTGTGTGAGGGGGGATTTCTGGAAAATAATATCTTGATATTATTTTAATCATAACTAGATACATTATTATTGTTCGTAAGTGTTGAATAAATTGTTTAAAATATTTTTAAAATTTTTGTCCACACTTAGGCTTGGGATCCATTGGGGCTCAACGTTACTTTTCAGAAACTTGGGCTGTTCTGAAAAAATATATATTTTTATACTGTACCAATGACCCAGACATAGCTGGTGCTAACTCTTAAAATATAGGGCCAAACACAAATTTTGCCCCCCAATCCCCAAAATTTGCATCTAAAACTAAAGAAAACATGTCCTGAAAGGCCCTCCACACCTCGCCCCCACTGCGCATGCGCAGTGTCAGGGACGTTCCGAAATTGGCGCCATTTATCATTCTAAGTTTGGCCCTTCATCAGTTAACATGTGACTGATCTTTGTGCTTTTAAATCTCAGTTTAAATGATGCCAGACACATAAATATTAGTGAAATGGTGATTCTAAGGAGGATAGAGAAGGAGGAGAGGAAAAGAATGTGTGACAGAATATTATCAGGGCTGTAACTTAAAATTTTTTAATGAAATTATGTTAAGTTACCTATTTTCAAGGCAGCAGCCATTTTTTTGTCATTCTGATTATTTAGTTACACTGTTTTTTTAAGTGTTTTCCTCTCTCCCTGTCCTTTAAGTCCCCCTTGCTATTCTCCCATGCTTTTGGCATAGTTTCTGTAATTATTATTACTAAAATTTCTTGGGAGTTTTAGCTGAATAACAGAATGAATTCTGTTCTTTCCCCATGTTTACGTCTTCACCTACGGGTGGTTAGGCGTTGTGTTCTGCATCTACCATCTGATGTTCTGCAGTTTCTTCCCTGGAAGTCTCTGTTTTGCATCAGATAGTGTATTTTTGGTAACTGATTTCGGGCCTGGGTGCCTGGAGTCTTATTTTAGTGTTTTTACACTCATTGTTTACATTTACAACAGCCCTCTGTGTGAGGGGGGGATTTCTAAATAATAATATCTTTATGTTATTTTAATCATAACTAGATACATTATTATTGTTCGTAAGTGTTGAATAAATTGTTTAAAATATTTTTAAAATTTTTGTCCACACTTAGGCTTGGGATCCATTGGGGCTCAACGTTACTTTTCAGAAACTTGGGCTGTTCTGAAAAAATATTTTTTCAAAATATTTTGATTTCAATTATTTTTTCTATATTAATGGATCATATTATTATTATGTATTTTGATTGCCAGGGGTTAGTGCGAGTACCAGGACTTGTTTTCTTTTCACATTGAAAGGATATTGATCAATTGTTTTAAGAGGAAGTCTTCCTCTGACTTTATTATCATTCTATATGTGGTCAGTGTACTCGCATTAACTCCTGTTCTGTATCGTATGATTTCGATGACAATATGGGAAGCGTATGTCACGGTATGTTGTTGGGGATTTGGACACTCCGGTCCTTTCCCCGCAGGGTCACTCTACTTTATCAATTTCTATTTCAGACGATCAAGATTAGGGTGATGTATCTGTGATGTCTTCCAACAGTGTGCCTCCGTCGTCACAATTAATGAAGGGCTAGCGGAAAAGTGCTCATGTAATACGCCAATTGCCTAAGAGGACCCTAGTAGGTTCGACGGCCTTTGACGTCCGCTAGCTCGTCCGGTGTAGCGTCCATTCACCGAATGGTTCGGCAGCCGGGTTCGTCCGTTGCGGTCTAGAAGGAATTTTGGGGTGATGCGAGCACTATAAAATTAACTTAATGCACACCCAGTGACGGCGGATCGGAGGGAGAACGGAGGAAGCCTTTTAGTCCGGTTCATAGCTCGTTCCGGTCCATCTGGACGGCAAGCGAGAGAGGCCCCTCTCTCGTTCAACAACATCTGGCCCCAGATGTTGTGGTACAAAATGTGTCGCTAGCGGAGCATACGTCCGTCGCTCGGGACGCTCCGTTGTATAGGCAGTCCGCTGAGACTAGTAAGGCTTCCTCTTCTCGTCAGCGCACACGACCGCACCTTGGCTGCGTGACCGCCGATATATTACCAGCTTCGCCGATCAAGGATTCTTCGGCGACCAGGTCACACCATCCGGCAGCCAGGGATTCGAGACCGATGGACTCCGGACGTTCGCATAGGAAAAGTATGCGGGAGCCATCTGATGCGGAGCTGCCCTCGGCGAAGCAGCGATAGACTGCGCCTCCGCAGGTCTCGACGCCGGACATTCTTGTGCACATAGCACAGCTTATCGCAGCATCCCAGCAGCCGACAGAAACGGTGTCGGATCGAGAATTATCCGACGGCGCTGGGTCGGTAGCCGGGGACACGAGGCCTGCAGACTCCGGACGTTCGCATAGGAAGTGTGCGGGAGTCAACGTACACGGAGCTTCCGGCGGCAATGCATCGTAAGTCCGCTACTGAACAGGCCTCGGGAACGGACGTGCTTTCCTTAATAGCACAGTTTATCGCAGCATCCCAGCATCAACTGAATCTGTCGCATATATTTTATCCGACGATGCTGGGTCGGGACGCTCCGCGGAAGCGGGTACGGACGTCCGAAAGTTTCATCCGGTCCGACGGGATACCGAAAGGGATTCGGAGGATTTCAAGCTTTCCCTTTCGGAACAACATATGCTGCGATGCCGGATAAGAAACTGATAGCGTCGGTGGACTTAGAAATTTTTGGTTCGGTTCAGAGACATCGTCCCTCAGTTCCGACATAGTCCAATAATGTCACACAAACTTTCGAATTATTGAACGACGCTATATATATTATTATTTTATGCTTGCTATCCAAGCATTTCTGGTTTCTTGTTCGAAGAGTTATGGAGATGTCTTTCAAAAGTGTGCCTCTGTCGTCATAGTTAATGAAGAGTTAGCGGCAATAAGTGCTCATGGAATATGTCTATCGCTTACGGAGTGACATTCGCTAGCTCACCCGGTGTAGCGTACATTCATCGAATGGTTCCGCTGCCGGGTTCGTCCGTTGCGGTCTAGGAAGGAGATTTGGGTGATGCGAGCACTTTAATTACTTTAGTACTCACCCAGTGACGGCAGATTGAGGACAGATCGGAGGAAGCCTG
The DNA here is from genome assembly GCA_031216915.1 of Pictodentalium vernedei. NCBI lineage: Eukaryota > Metazoa > Mollusca > Scaphopoda > Dentaliida > Dentaliidae > Pictodentalium > Pictodentalium vernedei. The sequence goes on along the minus strand of CM062292.1, from coordinate 472,126,855 downwards.
TTAGTCCGGTTCCTGGCTTGTCCAGGTCCGTCCGGGCTGTGAGCGAGAGAGGTTCCTCTCTCGCCCAACAACATAGGGGACCGCATGTTGTGGTTCAGATATTTTACATTCGGAGCATATGTCCGTTGCCCGGGACGCTCCGTTATATAGACAGTCTGAGAGACTGTCTTTAATGCTTCCTCATCCTCACAGCAGGGCACACGACCACACATTGGCTACGTGACCTCGAGTTTCCGATCAGTTTCGGCATTCAGTGATTCCACGGCGAATAGGTCGCGCCATCCGGTAGCCAAGGGACACGAGGCCTATACACTCCGTTCGCTCGCATATTGGAAGTATGCACGGGGTAACGATCACGGAGCTTCCAGCGGCAATGCATCGTAAGACCGCTTCTCCTCAGGCCTCAGTGACGGACGTGCTATCCGAGTTAGCACAGTTGTTTCGCAGCATCCCAGCAATTGACAGTTTCTCGGTCGAATCAGGAATTATCCGACGGCGCTGGGTCGGTGCGGTCCGCGGTTGCATCAGCTACGGACGACCGAACGCTTTATAGGGTCCGATAGGATGGCGAAAGGGATTCAAAAGATTTCGAGTTTTCCCTTTAGTAGTATCGGAAGATGCCTTTCATATCTTCTGGCATTATCTTCCAGTGATTATTAGTTCGGACTTCATTGCTGCGATCTTGGATAAGAGACTTATAGCGTCATTGGACTCGTTTTTTTCGATCGGTACAGGGACATTGTCCCTGACTTACCGACGCAGTCCAATATTGTCATTACAACATGTGTTTTATTTTTCGACGCTATATATATATATATACAAGCCTGCTACTAAGCATGATAGTTTAGTTTCTTGTCCGCGTTGCTCATTTCTGCCATTTTATCATTTTTATAAATAGTTTATTTTGGCAGAGCAGGGCATACCGAGAGTTCATATGCGTCTAGACGGTGTGATTAAAGACTGCATATATTCTTTTTCGCCGTTTATGTCTTTTCCAATTTCAATGTTGGGAACGACATTATGTATAGTAGACTTAACTTAGACGCTTTATTATACGTAATCCGCCTTACTGAGGCGTTATCATTACGTCTTCAAGAAAAGATTTACGGGATATTATTCTCAATGTAATTTCTTTTGAGGGCAGTAGTTTGTTCACGTATAACTCCGCCCTTCAGTGGCTGATTGGAGTTGGTTTGACGTGACGCAGCCCTAGCTACATCCACACGCGTGGATAGTAAGGTTAAGAACTCTCTCAGAGTCGCTTCGTTCTCGGAGGAGCTTCTTTTCGACGGCAACTTTCCGGCAATCCATGAATTGCTCGATTTATACGTTCTCTTGTCTATCTAGTGTTACAAGAGATTCAGACTGGGGCAAACATTCGGTGGTTGACTCAGAGAGTGCCGCCGCAGTTGCCGGACCCGAGTGTGGCTGTTATGACGGTTGCCAGTCAAACAGATTGGGATATATACTGATCCCTACGGATTCGAAGTGCCAGGGTCTTTGGGTTCCGCAGTCTTTTAGCAATCAGTTTAACTTCCGCGGAATAATGTTTTTTAGGCTTGCTTTATGTCATTGCATGAACATTATTCAGAAACGCATGCCCAAATTCCTGTCCTTTAATTCGACAGTAGTGGCGTATCTCCGGAACCAGGGAGGCACTCTTTCGTTTCCGTTATTCAATTTAATGGAAAGAATCCGTCTGTTGGTTATTGTACACCAAGTTCAGTTTTGGTCCGTCATATTCCGGGTCGTCTGATTGTTTTATCGGACTCCCGTTCTCATACGGGTCGCTTGTTGCTGTCAGAATGGACTCTCAACAAACAAGTATTCAATCAGATTTGCTATCTATGGGAGCGCCCAATGATGATTTATTTATGACACAGCTTGCTAATCAATTGCAGACGTATGTGTTGGCTTGTCCAGATCTCTGAGCTAATAGTGTTAACGCTCTATTCATCTATAGGACGGAATGATAGGATACGCGTATCCTCCGGCGCTGTTGTTTTAGCAGGTATTGCTAAGATAAACAACCACAATACATTTCTGTTGATAGCATCTCTATCTTCACAGAGATCATGAGTAATTTACTCTCTTGTCTACTGTGGGTCTTAACGTGAAATCTTCCTCTATGTGAGGATCTTTTTTCACTGGGTAAATCGTGTCATCTTTATCACAACCAGCAAGGTCGCAACCTTCATGTATTCCGTTGTGTGGTCCGTATTGCATTGTAAGCACTGTACTGGACGAGCTTTGGACGCGATTTCTTACTATAGGAGATCCTCTTCTTCGCTATTCTATGCGACTAAAGTGGAGGCTCTTCCGTCGTGGTGTGGGGATCATTATGATCATATTCTTGATCCCTCCATACTACTCATTGCTATTTTTTAGTATACTTGTTTCACAAGATCTACTGCAGCCTGTTATTATTTAGGTTATAGGTTTATGTTACCTCATACCTATGCACTCTACGATAGTTTACAATTGAGTCTTTTGTCTCTTTATCTAAGTCAGTTAGTAACTTTTTGATAAATAGACTTAGAATCTTTAGATTAAATTCCTATACGGATTTTAACTTCGGTTCTTATTTAGCTAAGTAATCATTTGAGCCTCTGGAAACAGTAGTTTTCAAATTCTGACCTTTTAGACAGTAATTCTGTTGGTTTCTCTTTTACTGTAGAGTCAGTGAGTTTCATGCACTATCGATGGATGATTTTCACTTTCATAGTTTCGGAATCAATACTTCCGTTACTATTTAGGTTGGATTGTTGCATAAGAGTTAGGCTCCTATTATCCGGAACCTATTATTTTAAGGTCCTTCCGTCTTCGTATGGGCATAGGCCTTTACTCTTTCCGGGTACAGTTTATGTATTTATAAACAGATATCTGTTTATTACAAGGGCGTAAGCTTCTTCTGTCTTTGATGTCTAGTAGAAGGACATTACGCTCCATGTTATTGTTAATGGATTCTATTAACTATCGGTACTGCTTATGGTATATCATTGACTTAGCAGTTGTGCTTAAGATTTCGGCTCATGAAGTAAGAGTTCTTCTACTTCTTGGGCTTACTTTAATAGTGTCGCTATTATAGATTTTTCAAGGCCGCTCATTGCGCTCAGCCATCCACATTCATGAATTTTATCTTAGAAATATCGAGTCAATTTCTTGAGGCCTCTTTTGTTAGGTCTATTATCTACTGCTCAGAATGTCATTCTCTTAACAGTTGCTACTATAGCTAGGTAGGCTGTCTGTTTCGGCAGTGTCTCCGTTCGGCTGCCCTCTTCGCTCTGGGCTATTTGACCCAGGGCAAGAAAAAGGGGGGGAGGGGAGGGTGTTCCCTTGGGTCACCTGTTTTACTATGAAAACAAGGGGATACCTCCTCCGGAGTTAGTAATTCTGAGCTGTTATTGGGATGGTTGTTTAGTGAGAAGTTTAAGTTTATAAAATTCATTCAAGTCTTAGTTTTTAAAGTATAGCTTTTGAATATTGCATATGTCAACGGACATGATTATGCAATTCTCAGACACTTTTAGGAGTATAAGAGTCTCTATTCTCTAGACTTACTTTATTATTGGCTTACTTTAAAAATTATTAGTATAAGGATTATATTGGATATTAATAGAGTACATGGATGTATGAAGCTCAATTTTGGAAGGTGTTGTATCTTTCTAATTTATCATAAATAAGAAAGATACATGTAAGGCCTATTACTTCTTTTCCCTACAGGGGATGACTCTATTTTATTTTATTGAGCGTATTCCATTTTGCTCTATGTCCTTGGCCCTCCAGCCTTTTTACTATTCAGCTATGTCTGGGTCATTGGTACAGTATAAAAATGATAAAAAATTTATAGTAATTTATATATTTTTTATACTTACCAATGACCCAGACGGGGATGGCCCTCCCAGGAGTTGGGAACTCTTGCCTCCCCGCTGAGTACATAGCGCTTACCAGGCACTGGTTATTAGAATGATAAATGGCGCCAATTTCGGAACGTCCTTGACACTGCGCATGCGCAGTTGGGGCGAAGTGTGGAGGGCCTTTCAGGACATGTTTTCTTTAGTTTTAGATGCAAATTTTGGGGATTGGGGGGCAAAATTTGTGTTTGGCCCTATATTTTAAGAGTTAGCACCAGCTATGTCTGGGTCATTGGTAAGTATAAAAAATATATAAATTACTATAAATTTTTTAACTTTTTCAAAATATTTTGATTTCAGTTATTTTTTCTATATTAATGGATCATATTATTATTATGTATTTTGATTGCCAGGGGTTAGTGCGAGTACCAGGACTTGTTTTCTTTTCACATTGAAAGGATATTGATCAATTGTAATAAGAGGAAGTCTTCCTCTGACTTTATAATCATTCTATATGTGGTCAGTGTACTCGCATTAACTCCTGTTCTGTATCGTATGATTTCGATGACAATATGGGAAGCGTATGTCACGGTATGTTATTGGGGAATTGGACACTCCGGTCCTTTCCCCGCAGGGTCACTCTACTTTATCAATTTCTATTTCAGACGATCAAGATTAGGGTGATGTATCTGTTATGTCTTCCAACAGTGTGCCTCCGCCGTCACAATTAATGAAGGGCTAGCGGAAAAGTGCTCATGTAAATACGCCAATTGCCTAAGAGGACCCTAGTAGGTTCGACGGCCTTTGACGTCCGCTAGCTCGCCCGGTGTAGCGTCCATTCACCGAATGGTTCGGCAGCCGGGTTCGTCCGTTGCGGTCTAGAAGGAATTTTGGGGTGATGCGAGCACTATAAATCAACCTAATGCACACCCAGTGACGGCGGATCGGAGGGAGAACGGAGGAAGCCTTTTAGTCCGGTTCATAGCTCGTTCTGGTCCTTCCGGACGGCAAGCGAGAGAGGCCCCTCTCTCGTTCAACAACATCTGGCCCCAGATGTTGTGGTACAAAATGTTTCGCTTTCGGAGCATACGTCCGTCGCTCGGAACGCTCCGACATATAGTCAGTCCGGAGTAGACTGTCAATAAGGCTTCCTCATTCTCATAGTTGCGCACACGACCGCTCTTGGCTACGTGACCACGGATATCCAGTCAGCTTCGCCAGTCAGAGATTCATCGGCGACCAGGTCACACCATCCGGTAGCCAGGGACACGAGGCCTGCAGACTCCGGACGTTCGCATAGGAAGTGTGCGGGAGTCAACGTACACGGAGCTTCCGGCGGCAATGCATCGTAAGACCGCTACTGCACAGGCCTCGGGAACGGACGTGCTTTCCTAAATAGCACAGTTTATCGCAGCATCCCAGCATCAACTGAATCTGTCGCACATTTTTTATCCGACGATGCTGGGTCGGGACTCTCCACGGAAGCGGGTACGGACGTCCGAAAATTTCATCCGGTCCGACGGGATACCGAAAGGGATTTGGAGGATTTCGAGCTTTTCCTTTCGGAACAATATATGCTGTTGTGTATGTCATCTGACTTGGTCTTCTACAGCTTCTTTCGTCGGACCAGAATGCTGCGATGCCGGATAAGAAACTGATAGCGTCAGTGGACTTAGAAATTTTTGGTTCGGTTCAGGGACATCGTCCCTCAGTTCCGACATAGTCCAATAATGTCACACAACTTTCGAATTATTGAACAACGCTATATATATTATTATTTTATGCTTGCTATAACCAAGCATTTCTGGTTTCTTGTTCGCAAAGTTACGAAGATGTTTTTCAAAAGTGTGCCTCTGTCGTCATAGTTAATGAAGAGCTAGCGGCAATAAGTGCTCATGGAATATGTCTATCGCCTACGGAGTGACATTCGCTAGCTCATCTGGTGTAGCGTACATTCATCGAATGGTTCGGCTGCCGGGTTCGTCCATTGCGGTCTAGGAAGGAGATTTGGGTGATGCGAGCACTTTAATTACTTTAGTACTCACCCAGTGACGGCAGATTGAGGACAGATCGGAGGAAGCCTGTTAGTCCGGTTCCTGGCTTGTCCAGGTCCGTCCGGGCTGTGAGCGAGAGAGGTCCCTCTCTCGTCCAACAACATAGGGGACCGCATGTTGTGGTTCAGATATTTTACATTCGGAGCATATGTCTGTCGGTCGGGACGCTCCGTTATATTGACAGTCCGAGAGACTGTCCTTAATGCTTCCTCATCCTCACAGCAGGGCACACGACCGCACATTGGCTACGTGACCTCGAGTATCCGATCAGTTTCGTCATTCAGTGTTTCCACGGTGAATAGGTCGCACCATTCGGTAGCCAAGGGACACGAGGCCTATACACTCCGTTCGCTCGCATATTGGTAGTATGCACGGGGTAACGATCACGGAGCTTCCAGCGGCAATGCATTGTAGGACCGCTTCTCCTCAGGCCTCAGTGACGGACGTGCTATCCGAGTTAGCACAGTTGTTTCGCAGCATCCCAGCAATTGACAGTTTCTTGATCGAATCAGGAATTATCTGACGGCGCTGGGTCGGTGCGGTCCACGGTTGCATCAGGTACGGACGACCGAACGCTTTATAGGGTCCGACAGGATGGCGAAAGGGATTCGAAAGATTTCGAGTTTTCCCTTTAGTAGTATCGGAAGCTGCCTTTCATATCTTCTGGCATTATCTTCCAGTGATTGTTATTTCGGACTTCATTGCTGCGATCTTGGATAAGAGACTTATAGTGTCATTGGACTCGGATTTTTCGATCGGTTCAGGGACATTGTCCCTGACTTACCGACGCAGTCCAATAATGTCATTACAACATGTGTTTTATTTTTCGACGCTATATATACATACAAGCCTGTTACCAAGCATGATAGTTTAGTTTCTTGTCCGCGTTGCTCATTTCTGCCGTTTTATCATTTATACGAATAGTTTATTTTGGCAGAGCAGGGCATACCGAGAGTTCATATGCATCTAGACGGTGTGGTTAAAGACTGGAAATATTCTTTTTCGCCGTTTATGTCTTTTCCAACTTCAATGTTGGAAACGACATGATGTATAGTAGACTTAACTTAGACGCTTTATCATACGTAATCCGCCTTACTGAGGCGTTATCATTACGTCTTCAAGAAAAGATTTACGGGATATTATTCTCAATGTAATTTCTTTTGAGGGCAGTAGTTTGTTCACGTATAACTCCGCCCTTCAGTGGCTGATTGGAGTTGGTTAGACGTGACGCAGCCCTAGCTACATCCACACGTGTGGATAGTAAGGTTAAGAACTCTCTCAGAGTCGCTTCGTTCTCGGAGGAGCTTCTCTTCGACGGCAACTTTTCGGCAATCCATGAATTGCTCGATTTACACGTTCTCTTGTCTACCTAGTGTTACAAGAGATTCAGACTGGGGCAAACATTCGGTGGTTGACTCAGAGAGTGCCACCGCAGTTGCCGGACCCGAGTGTGGCTGTTATGACGGTTGCCAGTCAAACAGATTGGGATATAATACTGATCCCTACGGATTCGAAGTGTCAGGGTCTTTGGGTTCCGCAGTCTCTTAGCAACCAGTTTTCTTCCGCGGAATAATGTTTTTTAGGCTTGCTTTATGTCATTGCATGAACATTATTCAGAAACGCATGCCCAAATCCTGTCCTTTAATTCGACAGTAGTGGCGTATCTCCGGAACCAGGGAGGCACTCTTTCGTTTCCGTTTTTCGATTTAATGGAAAGAATCCGTCTGTTGGTTATAGTACACCAAGTTCTGTTTTAGTCCGTTATATTCCGGGTCGTCTGATTGTTTTACCGGACTCCCGTTCACTTACGGGTCGCTTGTTGCTGTCAGAATGGACTCTCAACAAACTAGTATTCAATCAGATTTGCTATCTATGGGAGCGCCCAATGATGATTTATTACGACACAGCTTGCTAATCAATTGCAGACGTATGTGTTGGCTTGTCCAGATCTCTGAGCTAATGTTGTTAACGCTCTATTGATCTATAGGACGGAATGATAGGATACGCGTATCCTCCGGCGCTGTTGTTTCAGCAGGTATTGCTAAGATAAACAACCACAATACATTTATGTTGATAGCATCTCTATCTTCACAGAGATCATGGGTAATTTACTCTCTTGTCTACTGTGGGTCTTAACGTGAAATCTTCCTCAATGTGAGGATCTTTTTTCACTGGGTAAATCGTGTCATCTTTATCACAACCCGCAAGGTCGCAACCTTCATGTATTCCGTTGTGTGGTCCGTATTGCATTGTAAGCATTGTACTGGACGAGCTTTGGACGCGATTTCTTACTATAGGAGATCCTCTTCTTCGCTATTCTATGCGGCTAAAGTGGAGGCTCTTCCGTCGTTGGTGTAGGGATCATTATGTTCATATTGTTGATCCCTCCATACTACTCATTGCAATTTTTTAGTATACTTGTTTCACAAGATCTACTGCAGCCTGTTATTATTAAGATTATAGGTTTATGTTACCTCATACCTATGCACTCTACGATAGTTTACAATGGAGTCTTATGTCTCTTTATCTAAGTCAGTTAGTAACTTTTTGATAAATAGACTTAGAATCTTTAGATTAAATTCCTATATGGATTTTAACTTCGGTTCTTATTTAGCTAAGTAATCATTTGAGCCTCTGGAAACAGTAGTTTTCAAATTCTGACCTTTTAGACAGTAATTCTGTTGGTTTCTCTTTTCCTGTAGAGTCATTGAGTTTCATGCACTATCGATGGATGATTTTCACTTTCATAGTTTCGGAATCACTACTTCCGTTACTATTTAGGTTGGATTTTTGCATAAGAGTTAGGCTCCTAATATCCGGAACCTATTGTTTTTAAGGTCCTTCCGTCTTCGTACGGGCATAGGCCTTTACTCTTTCCGGGTAGAGTTTATGTATTTATAAACAGATATCTGTTTATTACTATGGGCGTAAGCTTCTTCTGTCTTTGTTGCCTAGTAGAAGGACGTTACGCTCCATTCTATTGTTAATGGATTCTATTAACTATCGGTACTGCTTATGGTATATCATTGACTTAGCAGTTGTGCTTAAGATTTCGGCTCATGAAGTAAGAGTTCTTCTACATCTTGGACTTACTTTAATAGTGTCGCTATTATAGATTTTTGAAGGCTGCTCATTGCGCTCAGCCATCCATTCATGAATTTTTATCTCAGAAATATCGAGTCCATTTCTGGAGGCCTCTATTGTTAGGTCTATTATCTACTGCTCAGAATGTCATTCACTTAACAGTTGCTACTATAGCTAGGTAGGCTGTCTGTTTCGGCAGTGTCTCCGTTCTGCTGCCCTCTTCGCTCTGGGCTATTTGACCCAGGGCAAGAAAAAGGGGGGGGGGGGGGGAGGGTGTTCCCTTGGGTCACATGTTTTACTATGAAAACAAGGGGATTCCTCCTCCGGAGTTAGTAATTCTGAGCTGTTATTGGGATGGTTGTTTAGTGAGAAGTTTAGGTTTTTAAAATTCATTCAAGTCTTAGTTTTTAAAGTATAGCTTTTGATTATTGCATATGTCAACGGACATGATTATGCAATCCTCAGACACTTTTAGGAGTATAAGACTCTCTATTCTCTAGACTTACTTTATTTATTGGCTTACTTTAAAAATTATTAGTATAAGGATTATATTGGATATTAATAGAGTACATGGATGTATGAAGCTCAATTTTGGAAGGTGTTGTATCTTTCTAATTTATCATAAATAAGAAAGATACATGTAAGGCCTATTACTTCTTTTTCCCTACAGGGGATGACTCTATTTTATATTATTGAGCGTATTCCATTTTGCTCTATGTCCTTGGCCCTCCAGCCTTTTTACTATTCAGCTATGTCTGGGTCATTGGTACAGTATAAAAATGTTAAAAAATTTATAGTAATTTCTATATTTTTTATACTTACCAATGACCCAGACGGGGATGGCCCTCCCAGGAGTTGGGAACTCTTGCCTCCCCACGTAGCACATAGCGCTTACCAGGCACTGGTTTTTAGAATGATTAATGGCGCCAATTTCGGAATGTCCTTGACACTGCGCATGCGCAGTAGAGGCGAAGTGTGGAGGGCCTTTCAGGACATGTTTTCTTTGGTTTTAGATGCAAATTTTGGGGATTGGGGGGCAAAATTTGTGTTTGGCCCTATATTTTAAGGGTTAGAACCAGCTATGTCTGGGTCATTGGTAAGTATGAAAAATATAGAAATTACTATAAATTTTTTAACTTTCATTATTTTTTTCATTTTTTGTCTCAAAAACATAGGTTATGACCCCTCGTTGGAACGAGCACTATTCTCAAAAATCGCCAATTAATTTTCATTATTTTTTTCATTTTTTGTCTCAAAAACATAGGTTATGACCCCTCGTTGGAACGAGCTCGTTGAGCTCGTTCCAACGAGGGGTCATAACCTATGTTTTTGAGACAAAAAATGAAAAAAATTAGTTATTCAAGAATTATTTTTGCAAGTGTCGTCTGCTTTTCAGGTTAGGTAAAGGGTTAACCCTTTACCAAATGCACAGGATATCAAAATTTATTATTTTAATTGTTTTTTTTTAAACTTTGAAACAATTTCATCGAAACAATGAGCTCATTCCAATGAGGGAATCACTTTATATGTTTTTGTTGGAACTTTTTTTTTTTTTTCAACTGCTAAATTTTAAAATTATGCAGGTGGGTGTGGCCGATTCGTTAGGTAAAGGGTTGAATTCAGAGATTTCAACATCAGGGTGCATAGGGTTAATTATAACCACAATTTTTTCAACACAATCTATCACTCTCTATTAACCCTTTATCCAATAAATCGGCCGCATCCGCCCGCGTAATATGCAAATTCAGCAGTTAAAAAAAATATTATTTTTCAAAAAATTTCAACAAAACCATATCATGTGACCCCTTGTTGGAACGAGCTCATTTCAACGAGGGGTCACATGATATGGTTTTGTTCAAATTTTTTTTTAAATTTAAAAAAAATGATATTTAAAATAATAAATTTTGATATTGTCTGCATTGGGTAAAGGGTTAACTAATGTTATGTCCACAACCAGCCAGGTCCATTCAAAGTTCATTATTTTTTTGTAATTCTGGGTCCTAAAAGATAGATTATGATATGAATTCTCACATTTTTGAGTTTGTACTGATGAGGGGTCATGAGCTTTGTTTATTGTGGCAAAAGGGTGGCTCAGTTGGTAGAGGTGCAGGCTGCAAGCCAAGAGGTCCTCGGTTCGAATCCCAGCTGCGGCAACCACGTTGTGTCCTTGGGCAAGACACTTCACCCCATTGCCCACGTGGGGGCACGGTGTCATTGTGTACTAAGGCGTACTGCACGTCGATGGTGCACCTGTCTTCAATCAATGCTAACCCTACTTGTGTGGAGTTGGTATGTTGGGGAGCTGACAGTTACTCGCCGTTGCTCGGTGGTTCTCTCCGGCTTCCTCCACCCGTAAAACTGTCACGGTAATGGTTAGCCATTGTGCAGAAATATGTAATTGTGGCAAAAAATAAATTTTTATTGCCCCCCCCCCCCCCCCCCAACTTAAGTCGGGTGGCATATGGTGATTGATGTGTGTGTGTGTCCTTGTGTTTGTCCGAGCCAATAACTCGAAAACTCTTAGGGCCACAGTCATCAAACTTTAGACAATTATAAAGGACCCTGGGAGGATGTGTCACACACCATAGCCGGGTTCGTACCTTCAAGGCCAAGGTCACATTTCAAGGTCACACTAAAAATCGGCCAATATTCGTGTCTCAGCCATAACTCCGAAACGAATCATAGTACAATTGTTAATCTTTTTACAAGTGTTAAGGGCAGTCAGAAGGTGTGTTGCGTATAATACTTTCCGCCGCATCTGCAGTGTGAAGGTCACAATTAACCTTCATATGTTCAGGGTCAGAAATCGTGTCTCAAGCATAACTCCAAAACTATTAGGGCTACAGTCATCAAACTTCACACAATCATAAAGGACCATGGGAGGATGTGTCACACTAAAAATCGGCCAATATTCGTGTCTCAGCCATAACTCAGAAACGAATCATAGTACAATTGTTAAACTTTTTACAAAAGTTAAGGATAGTCAGAAGGTGTGTCATGTTTCATAGTTTCTGCCGCAACTGCCAGGTGAAGGTCATGGGGGGGGGGGGGGGGCATGTGTTACCTTAGTAACATCCTTCTTGTTTTTAATTATTCAACCAGTTTCTTTTTCTATTCCAGTTGAGTAAAGGGCAATATGTTGAGAGATTAATTTATTTATTCATTTTTTATGGAAATGTTTTCCAAGGTTTCACATAAGCTATTATCTCCACCTCCTTGTTTCTTCTATTTTTTTTTTTATTGTTTCTCATTGGAGAGAGTATTGATGAATTTTAATATTTCCTTGAATACACAATAAATTTCTTTCAAGATGGCAAAAATATTTGTTCAATTAACCCTTTACCTAACCTGAAAAGCAGACGACACTTGCAAAAATAATTCTTGAATAACTAATTTTTTTCATTTTTTGTCTCAAAAACATAGGTTATGACCCCTCGTTGGAACAAGCTCAACGAGCTCTTTCCAACGAGGGGTCTTAACCTATGTTTTTGAGACAAAAAATGAAAAAAATAATGAAAATTAATTGGCGATTTTTTAGAATAGCGCTGGCCGGTTTTGGTTGTTACATTTGGTAAAGGGTTAAGCCCTTTACCCAACATAATGACCGAAACCAGCCAGTGCTGTTCACAAAAATTGTCTTTGAAGTTTTATTATTTTTTATCTCAAAAATATAGCTTATGATCCCTCATGGGATCAAGGGGTCATAAACATGGGGTTTTTTTAGGCAGAAATTGAAAATATTTATTCAAGAAATTTTTTGCTGGTGTTTTGAAAAAAATGTCACCAAAACTATATTACGTGACTGCTCATTCAGGCTTCATACAGCTCTTGAAAAACCCTTGAAAATGAGTTTTTTTCTTGAAAAACCCTGGAATTTGAAATTAGCCCTTGAGAAACCCTTGAACTTTCAGAAATCTCTTGAAAAACCCTTGAATACCAAGCTATTTCCTGGGCATTGTAAATGTATGTGTACTCGCCTTTTACTTGTTTGTTGCGCTTGTGTCGCTCAGTTAAAAAAAAATATAAAAAAGTATGGAACATTTTACCAAGATTACTGTAACACAGATCACACTTTGGTACCAGTACTAACTGACTTCCAATGTCAGATCCGTGTCACATGAATCTTAGATTTTTAGAGCTCATACAACAAGCTGAATAGTATATGTAGCCCTTGAAAAAAAAAAAGAAGCCCTTGAAAAACCCTTGAACTTTGTGAGCAAATTTTTGTATGAACCCTGTCATTGGAATGAGCTCATTCCAATGAGGTGTCACAGGATATGGTTTTGTAAACATTTTCTTTTCAACTGCTCAGTTTATAAATTATGTGGAAGGATACGGCCTATTTGTTGGATAAAGGGTTGACTCGAGATTTCTAAGTCATATTTTATTATCAGGGTGAATTTGTATTAAATGTATAATATTATGTAAATAGTTTTGTGTTTGATAAAAATATATGCATTCAGTGGAAATATTCATTATTTGCCAGTGTTTACTTAGACTAAATGATTGAATTATTTTATTTTTTTTATATATATAATTTAGGAAGAATGTGTGCTTTTCTGTTTAAATGATTCTGTGCCTTAATTCATTTGATATTGCTTAGGCCATTAACCCTTTACCCAACGAATTGCCCGCATCCACCCGCATAATGTGCAAATTCAGCAGCTGAAAAAATATTATTTTTCGAAAAATTTCAACAAAACCATATCATGTGACCCCTCTGTGGAACGAGCTCATCGAGCTCGTTCCAAAGAGGGGTCACATGATATGGTTTTATTGAAATTTTTTGAAAAAATTAAAAAAATGGTAATTAAAAAATAATAAATTTTGACATCGTCTGCATTGGGTAAAGGGTTAAAGAAAAAAGTCTAGGCAGGAGGTTTTTTAGCTCTCCTGACTTTGTCAGATGAGCTATAGTGATCACTCACCATCCGTTGTCTGTGAACATGGTGTTTGCGTCTTCTCCTCCAAAACCACTGAACTGATTTAAGTGAGTTTGAGATGCTTGTTTGTTATGACATCGCATGTTGATTTTGTTCAAATCAAGTTGCCCTGCACCTCAGTTGGGCCATGTCCAAAAGTATACCTAAATCTTAAAAAATCTTCTCATGAACCAGCAGTTTGCTGAGACTTGATATTTGGTGTACGGCTTCCTTTTGAGGTGTAGACTCTGATTTGTTCAAGAGAAGTTCGAGGGGCTATATTTTCCGTCGTTATGGGAGGGGCAAGAATTTTCGCCCTGCCGCAAATTTTTATTTTCCAAACCGAGAGGCTGATGTGAACCAAATTTGATATGAGGGCTTATTGGGTCATAAGTACTTAATTTGTGCCAAAAAAAACCTTTTCTGTTGCCCCATGGGAACTACAGGAGCTAAAAATAGAAAAAAATTAAAACGCTCATATTTCCAAAACAGCAAGAAAGAAATGATCCAAAAGAAATTGCCATCGGTTTTATCATAGGGTATTTTTTCAGGACTTTGAAAAAATGCTGAGTCATCATTTTTATGTGTACCCATACCATGTATGGTACACATAATGCCAACATTCGAGGTGCCATCCGTTGTTCGTCCATTTTTTGTCTGTCCATCCATCCGTCTGGCGTCCGTATCACTCCCTTTGGCATTCGATAACTTGAAAAATAGTGCTTGGATTGTCAAGTTACTTTATATTTGTGTTCAGGTTACTGAAGTGCCGAGCTGTATAGTTTTTGGTGTAAATCTATTATTTTGATCCTGAGATATTAACCCTTTATCCTTCAAATTGAAAATTCCCCCAATCCCTTTGCCATTCGATAACTTGAAAAATATGGCCTGGATTGTCAAGTTACTTTATATTTGTGTTCAGGTTACTGATTTTCCGAGCTGTATAGTTTTTGGTGTAAATCTGTTATTTTGATCCTGAGATATTAACCCTTTATCCTTCAAATTGAAAATTCCTCCAATCCCTTTGGTATTCGATAACTTGAAAAATATTGCATGGATTGTCAAGTTTTTCTTATATTTGTGTTCAGGTTACTGGTGTGCAGAGCTGTTTAGATTTTGGTGCAAATCTGATCATTTGATCCTGAGATATTAACCATTTATCCTTCAAATTGAAGATTCCACCAATTCCTTTGGCATTCGATAACTTGAAAAATATTGTTTGGATTGTCAAGTTAGTTTATATTTGTGTTCAGGTTACTGATGTGCGGAGCTGTATAGTTTTTGGTGTAAATCTGATATTTTTTTCCTGAGATTCTAACCCTTTATCCTTCAAATTGAAAATTCCTCCAATCCCTATGGCATGAGATAACTCAAAAAATATCAATCCAATTGTCATGTTACTTTATATATATCTTCAGGCTACTGATGTTACGAGATGTATAGTTTTGGGTGTAAATCTGTTATTTTGATCCTGAAATATTAACCCTTTATCCTTCAAATTGAAAATTCCTCCAATCCCTTTGGCATTCGATAACTTGAAAAATATTGTTTGGATTGTCAAGTTACTTTATATTTGTGTTCAGGTTACTGATGTGCCGAGCTGTATAGTTTTTGGTGTAAATCTGATAATTTGATCCTGAGATATTAACCCTTTATCCTTCAAATTGAAAATTCCTCCAATCCCTTTGGCATGAGATAACTCAAAAAATATTAATCCGATTGTCATGTTACTTCATATATGTGTTCAGGTTACTGATGTGCCAAGTTGTATAGTTTTTGGTGTAAATCTGATCATTTGATCCTGTGCTATTAACCCTTTAAATTGAGAATTCCTCCAATCCATTTCTTCGGCATACAGTAACTCAATAAATATTAATCCGATTATCAGGTTACTTTATGTATTTATTCAGGTTACTGATGTGCTGTGCTGTGTAGTTTTTTATGTAAATCTAATAATTTGATCCGGAGATATTAACCCTTTATCCATCAAATTAGGCACTCCTCCAATCCATTTCTACATATTATGTACCCATACCATGTATGGCGTACATAATGTCGGCATCCAGGCTGGCCCTCTGTCATACAGCTTTCTACTAGTTGCGCATATGGGTACACATCTGACGATTTAATCGGCTTATTTTTTAACATTGTGGGTTATGACAAAAACATTAAAAAATCTTCTTCTCCCATGCCTCTGCTCCATAGGCTTTCATATTTCACATATAACATCTTTGGAAGATTCATTCACATGTTTGTTGAAATCAAATCTCTGGGTCCATATTTGGTCTCAAATGTTTGGATTAGTGTTCTGTGAGGAATATTCTTTAAAAATCTTCTTCTTCTGATCCACCAATCAGAATCTTTTGATATTTGATATGCAGCATCCTTGTTATAACTTAGTTCAATATGAGGAAAATTCTTTAAAAATATTTTTCTTCAGATCCAGTAGTCAGAATCTTTTGATATTTGGTAGACAGCATCCTTAGGGAGGTGAGATTCAAGTTTGTTCAAGCCAAGTCCCTGGGTTCATATTTGGGCTCCCTGTGGGGACCCAAATTATAACTTAGTTCAGTATGAGGAATATTCTTTAAAAATCTTTTTTTTTTCAGATCCAGAATCTTCTGATATTTGGTATAAGCTTTTCTTAGGAGGGGCAGATGCAGCTTGTTCAAATCAGTTCCCAAGGTTTAGGTTACCATGTCAGATGAGTGCCCTCAGGCCCCCTGGAGCCTCTTGTTCATTTTTATTTTTTATTCTGACATCTGAAAAAGATGTCCTAAAAAATATCTTCACATTTCAGGAAGAAATCATTTACAAACTCGAGACTGTTGTTTTATCTTATTGAATATATAGCGAACTGCTTCAATCAATTTGTCTGTTTCGACAATCCAGCAACGCTCCAATGTATCCATTATGTACAGTCTGGTGCTTATTTGAAACAATAAAAGGGGCATTTTCCTCCAAATTTCTTACATACTAACATTGAACCCATAAATCAGAGAATGAAGAAATCCGAAGCAAAATACAGAGAAAAACATGAACAGGAAGTTGAAATACTACGGAGAAATGTGTGCTGGTGCTCAAAATTCCGATTCGAAAATACCGACAGTAATTTTTTTTTGACTGGGCGGAATTTTAAAAAAAAATTTTTGACTCGGTATTAAAAAGTTTTACACAGCGGAAATTTAGTGACACGGGCGGTGCCTGAGAACAGAGACTTTTTTTTTAATGGCCTTATGGATGGTTCGTTCTTTTCTTGTTAATCACAGGAAGTTTTATCTAGTATTATTAGTCCCCTACGGGAACCGTAAGGGGACTATTGGATTGCATTCCGTCCGTCCGTCCGTCCGTCCGTCCGTCCGTCCGTCCGTCCATCTGTCTGTCTATCTGTCTGTCTGTCTGTTTTTATGTTACCACCTCTCCCTCTAACATGCTTTAAGCTACACCTTTCATATTTGGTACATGGATAAATGGTTCTGAGGGGATGATGCATGCTCAAATTTTTTTTTTCAAAATCCAAGATGGCGGCATGGCAGCCATTTTTGTTGTGTTTTTTTTAAGCTTTTTTCTCTATTTTATGTTACCACCCCTCACTCCAACATGGTTCAAGCTACACTTTTTATATCTGGCACATGGATAGAGGGTTGTAATGGGATGTTGCACGTTCAATATTTTTTTTCAAAATTCAAGATGGTGCCATGGCAACTATTTCTGTTGTGTTTTTTAAGCTTTTTTCTCTACACTTTTCATATATGGTACATGGATAAAGGGGTTGTGAGGGGATTATGCATGCTCAATTTTTTTTTTTCAAAATCCAAGATGCTTATATACTCTAGTGTCTTCTGTGACAAAAACACCTTATGTCACAAAAGCGCCGTAGGGGACTAATACCACCTCGGTGGTCAAACACTTGTTGGTTTAGAACATGTATAAAAAATGTTGACGGGGATCTTTACATTAGAAATGATCAATATAATTTTAGGTGCAGGTCCTGGAATGGAAAGTGTTTGATGAATTTTATAAGAAATATTGTTTATACCAAGCTCACCTATGTTACTGCCCGTGAAAAGCGTGTATGTTAAATTTTAGCTTTTAACCCTTTACCCAATGCAGACTATATCAGAATTTATTATTTTAAATATCTTTTTTTGAAATTTTCAAATAATTTCAACAAAACCATATCATGTGACCCGTCATTGGAACGAGCTCGAGGAGCTCGTTCCAACGAGGGGTCACATGATATGGTTTTGTTGAAATTTTTTGAAAAATAACATTTTTTCAACTGCTGAATTTGCATATTACGCAGGTGGATGCGACTGATTCATTGGGTAAAGGGTTAACCCCACTACCGGTATAAAGCTTCTACTGTAGTTTTTTTTTTTTTTTTTTTTAGTTTTTTTTTAGTTTTTTTTTTTATTATTAGGGTTTAACGACACATTAACAGCCACGGTCATATTATGTTGATGACAGTTTTTTATGGGTGGAGGAAGCCGGAGTACCCGGAGAGAACCACTGAGCAACGACGAGCAGCTGTCAGCTCTCCAACATCGTAACTCTGAACTCTGCACCGCGGCACAGGCAGGGTTAGATTGGTTGAAGACATGTGCACCATCGACGTACAGTACGCCTTAGTACAGAGCGTCATTGTGCCCCCATGTAGGCAATCGGGGTTAAGTGCCTTGCCCAAGGACACAACGCGGGAGCACGAATCAGTCACTGAAATGGTCACCCATCCAACTACTAACCGTGCTCGACCTTGCTTAGCTTCGGTGATCTGACGAGAACCGGTTTCTACGACGCCACTGCACCCCATCTACTGTAATTAAAAAAAATTACACCTATAGTAGGAAGTACATCCAACTTGACCTTTGACATGACCCAATTTGCCGACTTCAACACATTCACACTTCGCGATATTTCATTCAAACATACATTTTGCGGTACAGTATAGCCCGCTTAATTGGATATCTCTTAACTGAATAACCCTGTTGATTGAATATAATTTCCCAACTCAAAACCATTTAACATACCTCCAGTACAAATTTGACCTGTTAATTGAATATAGGTTATAGAGGAAACTCCTGTTAATTGAATAAAAAATCTTGTAACCTACCGAGAAATAACCCTGATCTCCTTAGTTTTCCTTTGCTTATAGACCTATTTGGCCTCAGTACATTCAGTACAGGCATTTAATCTATTATATATTGTTTGACAGAGCTCATAGAGCTCTGTCAAACAAGATATAATAGAATAAATGCCAAGTTTATCTCTAGAATACAGGAAAGTGACAAAATCCCTGTTAATTGAATACTCCTGTTAATTGAGTAATTTCCATTGGCAAAGTGTCTATTCAATTAACAGGGTTCCACTGTACTATCTACTACTTATTAAGTTTAAAATACCCAACAAGTAAATGGTGTGTCCGTCCGTCCATTAACATTTTGGTTTCCAGATAACTTGAGTTTGGATTTATAGATCAGGACCAAACTTGGTTTGTTCCTCAGTTATATCCATTTAAATGTTAAGTTCAAATGGGGGTTTGGTCCTATGATTTTTACAAGAGTTAAGGGCCTTTTTGACCAAGAAATTGCTTATTAGTCGAGTTGTGAGTTCATGAAACTTCATAGGTAGGTTGGTATCGCTGAGAGGAAGAACCCTATTAATTTTGGACTTGCTTGGTCAAAGGTCAAGGTCACAGTGACCTTGAACATAGAAAATTGTAAACAATTGCTTTCCGGATGATAACTTGACTATGGTTTGACCCACATTCATGAAACTTCATATGTAGATTGGCCTTCATGAGAGGAAGAACTCTATTTATTTTGGACTCACCAGGTCAAGGTCACAGTGACCCTGAACATAGTAAATCAAAACAATTGGTTTCCGGATGATAACTTGATAATGGTTCGACCCATGTTCATGAACCTTCATAGTTAGGTTGACATCAGTGAGAGGAAGAACCCTATTTATTTTGGACTTGCTAGGTGAAAGGTCAAGGTCACAGTGACCTTCAACATAGTAAATCATAAACAATTGGTTTCCGGACTATAACTTGATAATGGTTTGACCCACATTCATGAAACTTCATAGGTAGGTTGGCCTAGGTGAGTGGAAGACCCCTATTTATTATGGACTCACTAGGTCAAAGGCCAAGGTCCTAGTGATCTTGAACATAATAAATCGTAAACAATTGGTTTCCAGATGATAATTTCACAATGGTTCCACCTACGTTCATGAAACTTCATAGGTAGGTTGGCATTGGTGCAAGAAAAAGCCCTATTTATTTCGGAATCATTAAGTCAAAGGTCAAGGTCACAGTGACCCTTCACATAGTAAATTGTAAACAATTGGTTTCCAGACGATAAGTTGATAATGATTAAACCCACTTTTGTGCTGTCACAACTCGACATTGGATCGGCATTTTTTCTGTCAACATTCTGTTACCGGACGTTAACTTTAGTTTTGCTTATTTGATCACAACCAAATTTGGCATGTGACTCAATTATACCAAACTACAGACTACAGGTCAGGTTCGAAATGGGGCTTTTCCAACTTGGAGGATTTCTCGAGCAGAACAATGTCTGTTCATCCATCTGTCTGTGAACTTTTTTATTCCTGATAACATTGTTTTTTGCTGTGAAGGATTTTTAAATTTTTAACCCTTAACCAAACCTATGCTCCTCATTTTAGAGGATCTCCACCAAGTTCTTTTTCAGAAGTAAAACAAGACCTGGTAACCCTTTACCTTACGAATCGCCCGCATCCGCCATTGTAATTTGTAACTGGAGCAGTTGAAAAAAATTAATTTTTAAAAATATTTCAACAAAACTATATCATATATCATGTGACCCCCCCCCCCCCCCCCCCCCCCCCCCCCCCATTGGAACGAGCTCATCGAGATTGTTCCAATGAGGGGTCACATGATATGGTTTTGTTGAAAATTTTTTTAAAAATAGTAATTAAATTAATCAATTTTCATATTCTCTGCAGTGGATAAAGGGTTAAAAAATAAGCACTGTTCCACTTCCCTTGGGGGAAATATTGCAACATAAATTAATCATTATCATCTTGCAAACAGATAAAATAATCTCAGTTGTTAACCCTTCACAAAATTAATCAATTGCATCTGTCCACATAATTTTTTAAATTGAACAGTTTGGGGGTACAGGGGAGTCCACTTAATTGGATATCTCTAAATTGTATATCCCTGTTAATTGAATATAATTTTCCAACACAAAACCATTTACCATACCTCCAGTACAAATTTGACCTGTTAATTGAATATAGGTTATAGAGTAAACTGCTGTTAATTGAATAAAAAATATTGTAACCTGTCGAGAAATTACCCTGACTTGACCCAGTTTTCCTTTGTTTGTAGACCTATTTGGCCTCAGTACATCTTATACATGCATTTAATCTATTATATCTTGTTTGACAGAGCTCTTAGAGCTCTGTCAAACAAGATATAATAGAATAAATGCTAAGTTTATCTCTAGAATACAGGAAAGTGACACAATCCCTGTTAATTGAATACTCCTGTTAATTGAATAATTTTCATTGGCAAACTGGCTATTCAGTTAACAGGGTTCCACTGTATTTCAACAAAACTATATCATACAAACCACCATCAAGCTCATTCCATTGAGGGGTTACATGATATGATGTTCTTGATTTTTTTTTTAAACTGAAAAAGAAAAAGGATTAAAATAACAATTTTTATGCCCCCAAGAGATTATCTCAGGAGCATTATGTTTTCACCATGTCCATCCATCCGTCCGTCCATCCATAGTCTGGCGTTAACTTTTGGTTTCCATCAAATAATTAAAGAACCGCTTATTTGATCAAATCATAATTTTAGGGGTAACTTTTGGATGACTAAACAATGTTTCTTTTCGATTTTGGTCCAGCTAGTCAATTCAATATGGCCACCATGGCAGCCATATTGAATTTGGTTTCCATCCAATAACTAGTGAAAGCAGACTCGAATCATTTTTAGCTCAACTTGTCAACTTCAAATATGAGCTATTGGGATGGGTTTTTGATCTGTCATACGTCCGTACTTCTGTCCATCCACAATTCCTTTAGCAAGCCCTGCAGACCGGAGCTCTCACTCAGTCATTTCCAAATTTCATATATGGCTTTTGGGCAGTGTCTAGATGGGAGATATCAAATTTTTCCGAATTTTGTCAACAAACATTGCCATCTGTGTCCATCTTAGATTTTGCATATAAATTGTCAACAATGCCTTTAGCATACCTGACAGGCAACATCTCTCACCCAATCTTTTTCAAATTTCATGTGTAGCTTTGGTTTGATGTCTAGATGGGAGCTATTGAGTTTTTCTGAATTTTGTTGAAAAACATGGCTGCCAGCAGCCATCTTAGATTTGGATATAAATTGTCCAACAATTCCTTTAGCACACACTACAGGCCGGGGCTCTCACCCATTAAGTCCCAAATTTCATATGTGGCTTTGTGGCAATGTCTAGTTTGGAGATATCAATTGTTTTCAAATATTCGTTGAAAAACATGGCTGCCAGTGGCTGTTTTGGATTTGGATATAAATTATCCAACAATTCCTTTAGCACACCCTACAGGTCGCAGCTCTCACCCGATAAGTCCCAAATTTCATATGTAGCTTTGGGGCAATGCCTAGATAGGAGCTATCACTTTTTTGTGAATTTCATTCAGTGGCCATCTTAGATTTGGTATATAAACTGTCCACAATTCCATCAGCATCCCTACAGGTCGCATCTCTCACCTGATCTTTTTTGAATTTCATATATAGCTTTGGTGTGATGTCTAGGTGGGAGCTATCAAATTTTTCTGTATTTCGTTCAAAAATAAGGCTGCCAGCAGCCATCTTGGATTGGCATATGAATTGTCAACAGTTCCGTTAGCCCACCCTGTAGGCCGCATACCTCACAAAGAAATTGGCAGCAATTCCATTAGCCCACTCTGTAGGACACATATCTCACCCAATCTTTTTCAAATTTCATATGTAGTTTTTTTGTGATATCTAGATGGGAGTTGTCAAATTTTTCTGAATTTTGTTGAAAAACATGGCCGGTAGTGGCCATCTTGGATTTGGCATATAAATTGTTAACAATTCCATTTGGAGACCTTACAGGCTGCACCTCTCACCCGATCTTTTTTTCAAATTTTATATGTCACTTTGTTATGATGTCGAGATGGGAGTTTTCAAATTTTTCAGCATTCTTTTGAAAAAGATAGCCGCACCAGCCATCTTGGATTTGACATATTAATTGTCAACAATTCCATTAGTTCACCCAACAAGCCCCATCCCCCACCATTAAGAGTGAAGAGTGATTTCCCTTTTGTTCATTGATCTTTCCAAATGTCAGCAGACAATAGTAACTGCTTCATGTTAAATGAGTAAGAATTCTATCATTTATTGACAGCAGTTGTATAGAAAAAGTCGTCACTGAATCAGCTCAGAATCCTACTTAACAGAATCCTTTATATTGTCTGTCTATGCCTGTAGAATCCATTTTTAGCTCAACTTGGCATCACTCGTCCATCGGCATACATACGTATGTCCACAATTTCCTTTGGCACACTGCACAGGACGCATTTATGATCAGATCACTTTGAAACTTGGTATGCTTGTTTGGGGTGACCTCCAGATGGAAGCTATCGATTTTCAACCATTTTCATCAAAAAATGTTGCTGCTGGCAATGGCAGTTGAACTTAAGTTTAGTCAGACCTCAATATTTCCCATTGGCACTCCCTACAGGGCACATTTATGATAGGATTGCTTTGAAACCTGGTATGCTTATTTGGGTTGACCTCTACATGGGAGCTATCAATTTTCTTCCATTGGCAAAAAATGTTGCTGCTGGCATTGACCTTTGAACTTAGTTTAGTCAGGCATCAATATACAGGACACCATACAGGACACATTTTTTATCAGATCAGTTTGAGACTTGGTATGCTTGCTTGGGGTTACCTCTAGATGGGAGCTATCGATTTTTTTCGATATCCGCCAAGAAATGTTTCTGGTGGCAATGACCTTTCATGAACTTAGTGCGGTTATGCATCAAAATTTCCTTTTGGCACACCTTACAGGGCACATTTATGATCGGTTTCCTTTGAAATCTGGCATGCTTGTTTGGAGTGACCTCTAGATGAGAGCTATTGATTTTCTTCCATTTCCATCAAAAAGTGTTGCCACTGGCAACAACCTTTGAACTTGGTTTAGTCAGGCATCAATAGTTTCCTTTGTTATATCCAACAGGGCACATTTATGATCAGATCAGATTGAAACTTGTATGCTTGTTTGGTATAACCTCTAAATGGGAGCTATCAATTTTCTTTGATTTCCATCAAAAGATGTTGCTGCTGGCAACGACCTTCAATGAACTTAGTGCAGTTATGGATCACTATTTCCCTTTGGCACACCCTGCAGTGCACATTTTTGACCAGATCACTTTGAAACTTGGTATGCTTGTTCAGGGTGACCTCTATATGGGAACTATCAATATCTTCCAATTCCGTCAAAAATAGTTGCAGATGGCAACGACCTTTGAACTTAGTTTAGTCAGGCAGCAATATATTTCTCCGGCATGCCCCACCGGTCACATTTATGATAGGATCACTTTGAAATTTATTATGCATGTTTTGGATGGCCTCTAGATGCGAGCTGTTGATTTCTTTTCATTTCCACCAGCCTTTGGACTTAGTGTATTTTTGTAGCAACTTATCCCTTTTGCACTCTCTACAGGGTATATTTATGAAAGTCCATAAAAAAGGACCATTGCCACCAGCAATGACCGTCTGACTTAGTGCATTTGTGCATTAACATCTTCCTTTGTCATGTCTCAGAGGGAGCATTCATTATCGGGTTGTTTTGAAACTTCATATGTTTATTCAGGATGACAGAGATAGAAGTTGTCGACTTTCTTTTCATTTCTATCAAAAACTGTGGCTGTTAGCAATAATCTTTGAATCTATTGCATTTGTGTATTTACATTCTTTTTGACATGACCTACAGGGCACATTTATCGTAGGATTGTTTTTGGACTTAGCGTGCTCATTAGGTGAAATCTCTACATGTAGATCCATTTCTGTGAAAAAAAGTTGCCATTTACATTGACCTCCGAACTTACTGCATTTGTGTACACAATCAGCATTCTTCCTTTAGTCAGCCTTACAGTTTACATTTAAAAATGCATGGATTGCTCTGACATTATGCACACACAATGCTGTTATGTTGAAGTTTCACCAAGTAACATTGGAACCAATGATCTTCAAATTTACCATTTCAGGTTTGTCAAGTTGAGCTACAGTGTCATTGACACTTTCATTTCATTATATGAGGATACCCATATGAGGAACTTGAGATAATACCAGAAATGTGGCTAGAGGGTTTCAGCTTGGGGGAGGGGGGGGGGGGGTACCACCGGTGTAAATTCCAACTGTGAGTGGTATCAATAGGTGGTTGCACTGCAGCGCTGGGTGATATCTTTTAACCCTTTACCCAACGAATCGCTCACATCCGCCCACGTAATATGCAAATACAGCTGCTGAAAAAATATTATTTTTCGAAAAATTTCAACAAAACCATATCATGTGACCCCTCTTTGGAACAAGCTCTTTTGAAATCGTCTGAGTTGGGTAAAGGGTTGTGAACCCTTCTGAAAATTTTCTCTAGTCCTGAAACGGAAAAAGCAACATTTATAATGTGTCTGGGTTAGAAAATTTACCGGATTGATGTCAAAGTCGAAATTTTGAGGCCATGTCAATTTTAGAGTAGGAAATTTGAAATTCAAGTTTCCAGTTGGAAATAAAAGATCAAAATTTCTCATCATTAGTTGGAATTTTAATATTTTTCATGAACAATGTTAATTTAATGAATTTCCAACTATTTCATTTTTGACCTCAGAATTTCCAACAATTGAAAAAAAATACTCTTAGCTGGGGGGCGGGGGGGGGGGGGGGGGGGTGGATACAACCCCCCCCCCCCCCCCACACACACACACACACACACACCCTGTCACACATCCTGGGTAATACCTCATCAAGGCTTCATACAACAAATGTGAAGACTGGCCTGATACTATAATACGATCTACAACTATCTCACAAGATCTTTCACTACCTAGGTGAAGATATGAGGGACTTGAGGTTAGAGTTCATTGCGAGATTGCCTCATGTGACAAACGTGAACAAGCAACAGGCCAGAAGTAGCCTCTCATGTCTTAACTCTCTACACACTGAATTCAAAATTTCAAGCAGCAAATTTTTCCCATAATGCATCTAGGGATTCAGTTCATTCTTGTTTGACCTCTATTAACACTTCACCCAACGAATCGCCCACATCCGCCCGCGTAATATGCAAATTCAGCAGTTGAAAAAATATTATTTTTCAAAAAATTTCAACAAAACCATATCATGTGACCCCTCATTGGAACGAGCTCGTTGAGCACGTTCCAACGAGGGGTCACATGATATGGTTTTGTTGAAATTTTTCGAAAATTTTTAAAAAATTATGTTTAAAATAATAAATTTTTATATCGTCTGCATTGGGTAAAGGGTTAAACAAGACTGAATTGGAAAAAAATCGTAATTGCATTATGGGTAGGCTAAGCGTTAATACCGAGAAATGAATTCAAAAGCTCTGCAGGACCAGGTTCTAAAAGTTAATCACGATACCCGGGAAATTCATATGCCATCGTATCTATGGTGGCCTATCATAGTTTATGAGATTACGGTGAATATCAATTTCTTCCAAGACCAGCATCGCCATTGGGAGCTTTGGTTCAATCATGCAAACAGGATTTTCTCAGTTACCGGCTCTGAAAATGCTTGCTAATGCCCGGGAAATTCATAGACTAAAATCTTGTATCAAAGGTTGCACAACTCAATCTTTGATTCCTGGTTCTGTCCAGTGAATTTCCTGGGTGTCGGGAGTGATATTCAGAAGCGTAAAGAGTGATGCAGTCAAGCCAGAAAATAAGCAGACTGTCATCTGCAAAATGAGGTCCCCAGAGGCAAAATGAGGTCCCCAGAGGGTGAATTTAGTGATGCTACCCTGCACAACAGGGTAGCATTACTAAATTTACCCTCTGTGACCCTCCGTCTGAATCAGGGTCTCCAAACTAAACAGAAAGAGGTACCCACAGGATAAATTGGCCTACTGTATGGGATAGCATCATCAAATTCACCCTCTGGGGACCTCATTCTGGAAATGTCAGTCAGATTATTTTCAGGCTTGGATGCTGTTTTTGTACAAATCCATAGAATAAATGAGACAAAAACAAATTTCTCTTAGTGACCTTGATCTTCTGTACACTGCAAACTTCAATCTGCAAATATTTCCCATAATGCAAGTAGGAATTTAACCCTTTACCCAATGCACACGATATCAAAATTTATTATTTTAAATATCATTTTTTTTTAATTTTTCAAAAACTTTAAACAAAACCATATCATGTGACCCCCCTCATTGGAATGAGCTCAATGAGAGTGTTCCAAAGAGGGGTAACATGATATGGTTTTGTTGACATTTTTTGAAAGATAGTATTTTTTCAACTGCTGAATTTACATATAATGTGGGCGGATGTGGCTGATTCATTAGGTAAAGGGTTAACAAAGTTCCTTATTGTTTAACAGGGTGTATCAAACTCTGTCAAACAAGACTGAATTGTTCAACCCTCTACACACTGATGTCAAAATACCAAAGTTTTCCGCAGCAAATTTTTCCCATGATGCAACTGAAAATTTAATAAATTATATCTTGTTTGACAGAGCTCATTGAGCTCTGTCAAACAATATATATTTTGTTAAATTTTTCATTCTGTACGAACAATATGGAATCGATTATATAAATTTTTAAATACTACCAGAGTGCTAGGAGTTAATTCCTAGTGGAATTATCAGAAAGATTTTCTGCTTGAAAATTTGACTTCATTGTGTAGAGTTACACCAGTAAAAAAAACCCAAATATCCATCTCACAATATTTTTTCAGTAATCTCCCCTCATTACAGTTCAACATATGAACAAAATTGTATGTCCGATTTCCAATTTTCCCACCATGATTTATGACAAAATTGTATATTTCTGATTTTCATTTTTCCCTCCAATTGTACAGCAAAATTATATATTTTCAATGTTACCTCTATTTGTAAAAATATTGAATAAAATGTATTATATTCTTATCAAAATGTATTTTATTCTTTCACAATATATTGTGCTTTAGGCCACAAAGTAGATCTTCTGTTTCTCAGGCCATTATTTGTAAAATTGCATGCGGGCGAGCATTTTTTTATTTTATTTTTTATTTCAGTAATTACTTCTTTTCCATCAAAAGTTCATGTTCTTGGTTCAAGTTTTAGGCCTCATAATCTACAGAATAGCATGTGTGGTGGTGTATTTCATCCCTTGAGTGCAAGAAGGCTTTGCAGGGTTAAAGCATTGCAAAGCCTTCTTGCACTCAAGGGACAAATTCATCAATTTTATTAACGTGGGTAAAATATCAGACATAAACCATTTAATTTTGATTTTTTTAAAGTTTAAATTGGTTATAAAAAGAGAGCATACGGCAGCCAAAAGGACCATGCGGGAGGGCCTGAGAAACAGATTTTTTATTTTTTTAGGCCTTATGTTAGATAATATATCTACCAATACAGATTACCCATAAAACATTTACTTCCTTCCTGTTTTTGCATTTGATATCTGCCAGAAATTTTGACCCTATCAAAAAATTTGTCTTGCAAAATATTAAGGAGGGAGCCCCCTCCCCCCCCCCCTTTACAACCTGTATAAATATTAAGGAGGAAGCTCAACTTTTACTAAATATTAAGGGTGTGGCTCCCCCTTGACACCCTGACTAAATATTAATGAGGGGGGACCCTCTTGACACCCTGACCAAATATTAAGGAGGGAGCTCCTCTTGACACCCTGGCTGAATATTAAGGAGGGAATCCCCTTGAAACCCTGGCTAAAAACTAAGGAGGGAGATCCCCTTGACACCCTAAATGACTAAATATTGAAGAGGGAGCTCCTCCCTCCCCTTTCTCACCCTGGCTAAATATTAAGGATGAAGCTCCCCCTTGACACTCTGGCCAAATACTAAGGAGGGAGGTCCCCCCCTTGACACCCTAAATGACTAAATATTAAGGAGGGAACTCCCCCTTGACACCCTGAATAAATATTGAGGGAGCTCCCGCTTGACACACTGAATATGTTTAAATATTAAGGAGGGAGCTGTCCCATGACACTAAATATTAAGGAGGGAGCTCCCTCTTGACACCCAGGCTAAATAGAGAGGTCCCTCTTGACACTCTGACTAAATTTTAAGGGTGGAGCTCCTCCTTGACACCCTGGCTAAATATTAAGGAGGGAGTCCCCCCCCCCCCCCCCCCCCACCTGGGACACTGGCTAAATATTAAGGTGGGAGCTCCCCTTGACACTCTGACTAAATATTAAGGATGGAGTGCCCCCTAGACACCCTGCCTAAATATTGAGGGAGCTCCTCCTTGCTTCCCCTTGACACCCTGTCTAAATATTAAGGAGGTAGCTCCCCCTCCTGACACCCTGGCTAAATATTGAGGGAGCTCCCCCTTGACACCCTGACTAAATATTAAGGATGCAGTGCCCCTTTGACACCCTTCCTGAATATTAAGGAGGGAGGTCTCCCATTATGCCCTGACTAAATATTAAGGAGGGAGCTCCCCCATGACACCCTGACTACATATTACACCCTGGCTACATATTAAGGATGGAGCTCGCCTTGACACCCTGGCTAAATATTAGGGAGGGAGACTCCCCCCTCCCCCCTTGACACCCTGACTAAATATTAAGGAGAGAGCTCTCCCATTATGCCCTGACTAAATATTAAGGAGGAAGCTTTCCCATGACACTGAGTAAATATTATGGAGGGAGCTGTCCCACAAACCCTGACTCAACATTAAGGATGGAGCTCCCCTTGACAGCATGGCTAAATATTAAAGGGGGTGCTCCCCCTTGACACCCAGGCTAAATATTAAGGAGGGAGGTCCCCCCCCCCTTGACATTCTGACTAAATATTAAGGATGGAGCTACTCCTTGACACCCTGGGTAAATATTAAGCCACCCTTGACACCCTGGCTAAATATTAAGGAGGGAGTTCCACCACTTGGCACCCTACCCATATGTACATGTGTCTTAATCCTTTACCTAACGAATTGGCTGCCCCCGCACATATAATTTACAAATTGACCAGTTGAAAAAAAATTGTTTTTCAAACTTTCAACAAAACCATATCATGTGACCACTCATTGGAACAAGCTCATTGAGATCATTCCAATAAGGGGTTGCATGATATGAGTTTCTTAAAATATTTTGACAAATTTTGAAAAAAATAATTTTTGATATTGTGTGCAAGGGGTAAAGGGTTAACCCAAATATCTAGCAGGAATAGCAGATAATGCTTGTAAAAAAAGATTTGAATAAGGCCACACAAAGTAGATCCTCTGTTTCTCTGGCCATTATTTGTGAAATTGCATGCGGGCGAGCGTTTTTTTATTTTATTTTTTATTTCAGTAATTACTTTTTTGCCATCAAAAGTTCATGTTCTTGGTTCAAGTTTTAGGTCTCATAATCTACAGAATAGCATGGGTGGTGGTGTATTTCATCCCTTGAGTGCAAGAAGACTTTGCAATGCTAAAGCATTGCAAAGCCTTCTTGCACTCAAGGGACAAATTCATCACTTTTTTTAACTTGGGTAAAATATCAGACATAAACCATTTAATTTCATTTTTTTTAAGTTTAAATTGGTTATAAAAAGAGAACATGCGGCAGCCAAAAGTACCATGTGGGAGGGCCTGAGAAACAGATTTTTAATTTTTTTAGGCCTAACTTAACATTTTTTATTTTTTTTTGCCTTCAAACAAAGCTTTTGACCCTTCATTGAAATGCATTCATTGAGCTTGTTTCAATCAGTGCATTTCAGTCAGGTGTTCTGAGATATGGTGTTGAGGAAAATTTTTTTTTTTAATTCTTTTTTTGTGAACCAGACATTAAATCAATGGAAATCGACATTTAACTTGGCATGTGATTGGTTAATAAGATGAAAGGCCTAGTTTAGTTGTTTTGGGGGGCTTAATAGCACTTTCAACAGCCAAGGTCACATTGTGCCAGACAGTTTGATAGGTGGAGGAAGCCAAAGTACCCAGAGAGAACCACTGAGCAGTGGGCCACAGCTGTCAGACTCGGCAACTTACAAACCTAACATAAGCAGATTAAGAAGCTGCGGTTAACTCTTTACCAAACCTGAAAAGCAGACGACACTTGTAAAAATAATTATTGAATACTAATTTTTTTCATTTTTTGTCTCAAAAACATAGGTTATGACCCCTCGTTGGAACGAGCTTGACGAGCTCGTTCCAATGAGGGGTCATAACCTATGTTTTTGAGACAAAAAATGAAAAAAATAATGAAAATTAATTAGCGATTTTTGAGAATAGCGCTGGCCGGTTTGGGCCGTTACGTTAGGTAAAAGGAACATGCATCAACTACATGCTGTATGCCTCAGTACACAGCATCACCGTGACATCATGAGGGTATTTTACCCCCTTCAATCTGATGTCAAAATACCAAAATTTCAGGAAGCTGTTCTTTCCCATAATGCATCTAGAAATTTAACCAATTCAATCTCGTTTGATTGAATTGGTTAAATTTCTAGTTGCATTATGGGAAATCTTTTCTGCCTGAAATTAGATATTTTGACATCAGTGTGCGGGGGTTAAGATTAATTGTCATGCCCAAGGATATGCAGTACAAGTCAAAATAAGTTGTAGTATAACCACAATAAAGTAAGTATACTGCTCCTTCTACACTGATAAAATCAGAATCTGACATCATTTTCAATGAGAGCTTTCCAGAAAATGATGTCAGGTTCTGTTATAATCAGTGTATGAAGAGAAAGATACATAGTCTATAGTGATAAGTCTACAACTTATTTTGAATTGTACTATAGCACAGATTGCACGGGTCAGGATTGAACTGTGGACGTTTTGTTTTTTAGTACTATGCTCTTACCAACGAACCACCATGCTCCCCTGGTAGTTTGAAGTGTCATTGAAATGTCTGTAAATAAATATAGATACAGTGGAATGCTGTTAACTATGCCCTCTGAAAAATATTCAATTAACAGAAGAAAACAGTTAACCCTTTACCCAACGCAGACAATATCAAAATTTATGATTTTAAATATCGTTTTTCAAAATTTTCAAAATATTTCAACTATTTAAACAAAACCATATCATGTGACCTCATTGGAATGATCTCGATGAGCTCGTTTCAATGAGGGGGTCGTATGATATAGTTTTGTTGTAATTTTCTAAAAATTAAAAAAATTTTCAACTGCTGAGTTTGCATATTACGCGGATGGATGCAGCCGATTCGTTAGATAAAGGGTTAAGGGCCTAGGCAAGTGTTCTGAATTCTCACCAGCCCACAGCCTTTATACGTCTAGTGCCTTAGCAGCGATTTATAGTCAAGGCAGCCAAGACTAGAAACCACTGCCTACGTAATTTGTGTGTTGTCAACAGGACCTCCTTATGATGGCATGTGAGGGCACCTGTTCTGGTGTTGTGAAAGTCGGAAATAGTACTTCAACTTAACGGCCAAAACCAGCCAGCGCTATTCTAAAAAATTGCCAATTAATTTTCATTAGGCCTAAAAAAATAAAAAATCTGTTTCTCAGGCCCTGCCGCGTGGTCCTTTTGGCTGCCGCATGCTCTCTTTTTATAACCAATTTAAACTTAAAAAAAATAAAAATTAAATGGTTTATGTCTGATATTTTGCCCAAGTTAAAAAAATTGATGAATTTGTCCCTTGAGTGCAAGAAGGCTTTGCAATGCTTTAGCATTGCAAAGTCTTCTTGCACTCAAGGGATGAAATACACCACCACCCATGCTATTCTGTAGATTATGAGGCCTAAAACTTGAACCAAGAACATGAACTTTTGATGGCAAAAAAGCCATTACTGAAATAAAAAATAAAATAAAAAAATGCTCGCCCGCATGCAATTTCACAAATAATGGCCTGAGAAACAGAAGATCTACTTTGTGTGGCCTTATTTTTAAATTTTTTTTCTCAAAAACATAGGTTATGACACCTTGTTGGAATCAGCTCTTTCCAACGAGGGGTCATAACCTATGTTTTTGAGACAAAAAAGGAAAAAAATTAGTTATTCAAGAATTTTGTTTGCTAGTGTCGTCTGCTTTTCATGATAGGTAAAGGGTCAAGAGTAAACAGAAATTGTGTCTTTTCCTTTATTCTAGTGTTAAAAAGAGTGTTTAATCTATTAAATCTTGTTCAATAAAGCCCCTGGAGCTCCATCAAACCAGATATAATTAGATTAAAAATTTTTAACCTATTATATCTTGTTTGATGGAGCTCGCCCCCCCCCCTACCCCCCGCCTCCCCCCTTCCCTTTAAAAGGTGCACATACAAAAACACCACAACTGAAAAAGGGAAATTTGGATTAAATTGCATGTGTCATGGAAAATGGAATTACACTTTATTGCCCATTCCAGAGCTCTTCCAGAGGGGAATTATATGCCTTGTGCACTTTTGTAATTATAATTTAAGGGTGCTATCAGAGTAATGCCCCTTGTGGTGGACCCCTGTCAGTGTGGTAAATTTATTCCAAGAAACTTGAATTGATAAGGAACATGCATGTCAAATTTGCTTCAATTCAGTCCAGTGGTTTATGAGGAGAAGTTGATAATGTAAAATTCACACGGGACAGATAACAGACAGTTGATAAACAGAAAGTAATCACTTAAGCTCCCCTGACTTTCCGTCAGGTGAGCTAAAAAGCTTAAACTTAAAAAAACATAAAACAAACAAATAATTTGCAAAAACAAACCCAAGGAAAAGAGATTTCTTGTTATCAAATACAGTGGAGCCCACTTAACTGGATATCTCTTAATTGTATATCCCTGTTAATTGAATATAATTTTCAAACACAAAACCATTTATCATACCTTCAGTACAAATTTGATCTGTTAATTGCATATGGGTTGTAGAGGAAACTCCTGTTAATTGCATATAAATTTTTGTAATATGTCAAAAAAATTACTGTGACACGCACCAAATTCCCCTTATTTATCAACCTTTTTGACCTCACTACATCCAATACAGGTATTTATTCTATTATATCTTGTTTGACAGAGCTCTGTGAGCTCTGTCAAACAAGATATAATAGAATAAATGCTCAGTTTAACTCCAGAACACAGGAAACTGACCAAAATCCCTGTTAATTGTATACTCCTGTTAATTGAATAATTTTCACTTGCAAAATGGATATTCAATTAAGAGGATTCTACTGTACTCGAAAAACATATACAGCAGGAGAATTTGCTAGTTGTAGACACATATAATAATTGTACTCAAAAGTTAATGAGAAACCACAGCTTTTTGAAGATCATACCAATCAAATTCTGTTTGTAATTATCCGAGTCTGCAATTTGTATCAACAATCATGGAATTCGTTTGATCTTGCCATTTTGGAATTACAACAGAGAAGAATTTTCCAAGGGCAATAAAAATCACAATCCAAAAAACAATCAATAACTTACATTTCACAGTTGGAACTAACAAATCAATATGGGTCAATATAAACTGGAAGGAAATTCATGTACATATGTTGTATTGCCCATTTTCATTGTATCTCATGCATTTTTCTGGGGTATTGCAGGCCCAGCATTTTCAGGAAAGCAATCTATTTGCTCGCCTACTGCTTGCCTTAAAAAAATTGAGGAGGGCGAAAAATAGCCCTCCTATAGCCTTAGAATTAATGATTACCACAACAGTCTATTCCTAAAACCTATAGGTTTTCAGATCTCTGGTATGTAAGTGGTCTGTGCAATATGGCCACACTGCCCCTCCCACACCTCCGGGCCTTA